>JAJOOR010005065.1:0-79429 GCA_036250505.1 Solanum acaule | reverse complement strand
TGCACAAGTATATTCATCTATATAACACATATTACATATTGCTAATTTTGTCATTAGATTCCGATTTATGATTTTTTCTTTATTTTGTTCTTCTACTTCTGTTGTCATACTACTAAATTCATTTCTTATAGCTAGTTCGTATTTATATAATATTTCCATAGATGTAGTAGCTAATTCTCCATCAGATTTTTTATTACTTCTTAAAGTGGTTAAACTCACTTGTTAGGTTTTGTAGCCATACCTTAGGGACGTAGCCCTTACTTAATCTAACACGTAAAAATAAAGACATAAGGGGCATTTGATTGAGCCCTCGAATACAATGAGGACACTACAAGAATTTTGTGTTTTTGTGGCGATAGATGTCGCCACAAATACAACAAAAGTCGCCACTAAACACACATAGCAGCGACAATTGTGCCATAGCTAGTAGTTCCATAACTAAAGGTTATTTGTGACGACAACATGGAGTCGCCACAATAAAAGGTTTTTGTGACGACATTTGTCACCGCTAAAGGTGAACAATTATGCCACAAATAATATTTTTACAACAACCATTTTAGTTAGGTCGCCACTAAAATAACGGTTTAAGTGGCGACATAGTCGCCGCAAAAGCCATATCTAAATAGTGGCAAGTTTTATATTGCTGCTAAAACGTATGAGTAGCGATTCTTGTCGCTACAATACATGTACTATATATCAGTGGCGACATTTATCTTGCTGCTTAAAAAGTACTTTTGGCAGCGACACAAGTCGCCACAAAAACTACAATACCATTTGTGGCAACATTCAACTCGCTCCTAAAGAACAACTTTAGCAACGACAATTGTCGCTCCAAAAAATTAAGCCACCAGTAGCAGGTATTATTTCAGCTTTGAATTAAATTTAAATTTAGTAAATAAATCCACTTTTTTTTGTTTTCAGCATTATATTGTGTGTATTCAACCGCTATAAATAATGAGAACAATGATAGTAAATTTAAATGCAATCAAATTCTATAAAATTTATAATATATAACTTTAAAAACATCAAATAGATTTAAAATATAAAATCATTCTCCGACCAAATATTATAAATACTTCCACTACTAAAATGTCAATGACATATATACGGCATTGTACTTCAGTGGCATTGTACTAATATATATACAATCAAAAAACTTTCATGGCATGCCTTCAAGCTCCTTCTTGACCGATCTTATTTCTTAAGAACCTTGTTGTCCCTGCTACCAAAATACATTGAATTACTTAAAAATCATCATAATGATTTCAACACATAAAAAGTGCATATTCATAATTCAAATAGTCTTGCAACTGAGATGTTGCATCAATCATCTCAAAAAGATACAGCTAGATTAAGAACTAGGCAAAAGGGTGAAGTCTTAACTATTAGTGGGGGGTAAAAATCAAGCTTCATGGCATATGTAGTATGTATGCTAAACCCATTGATAGAGGGAAGTGAAAACAAGAACAAACTTCCTCAATGCATATGAAAAAGAACGAGCAGCCATAAATAGTTCAAAATAATATTAAAAATTCATGTGATGTAACTTTTTATTAGTATAGTATGGGGAAATAAGAGATCATGTAAGTAAGGAAGTGCTAATATAAAGTATTCTCTTATTCCTAAACCACTAAAAGTAGCAGATTAACAAAATAACTAAGGAAATTTCTTTTGTTCTCCCATTTAAGATTCTTATTAATTACTTCTTCAGCATGAGCAGATTATTCTATCATAATGTGCTTGTTGTGTATCTAGCTACGTTCTGACAACATTAGGCAAGCACTACTTGTTGTTGAATGTTATATTAAAATGAACTATCTAGATGAGACGGATCAGTACATTAAGATGATAATTGGGATATTCTTTGGGTTCATGGGTTCATGGAATACATATGGAAAATAACTTGAATATATGAGACCACACTCCTCCATTAGATTCAAGTTGGTATTGGAAGAAGGTTAACTCTCTGAAAAATGATATACAAGCTTGGTATGCTCAAGATGTTTACATGTTTTTTTATGAAAAATATTTGATTACTAAATGTTATAATGCACTATAGAAATTTGTAATGCACTGGCAATGCACCTTTGACCTATTGGTGTTCTTGTGGTTGCCATCTGAATGTACCGATGACATTCTGCCAACAATAGAGTACCCAACAATGCCAACCATAGTAACACCAATACGCCGAAGTGATTTACCGAATTTCATGTTAATCTGCACAAATAGTGTTTCTCATATCATGAATGGCGAGACAACTAGGAAGTATCTCCTGTTAGTTAAAACAGTGATGGCATTTTTTCAATGACGGCACAACATAAGGTTACCAATATCACAAACAATATGACATATATTACTCCTCAAAAACTATATTTACTCCTAACTCCACTTCTTACTGCTATTAATATAGCTCGTCGAAGCCATATTAAATAAAAATACCACCTAAAATAAAACTAGCTAACAAAAGTCAAACAAATACGCCAAACATGATTATAGATTGCATCATCTCATGATGTGCGACATATACTATACATATCACATTATCTGATGATGTGAAAAAATTAATCTCGAAAGGATGTGACTCAGTCAAACCAAGGAGGTAGTAAAGGAAAAGGGGCAATGAAAAAACTCACACGAAAATGCTATACGGATCACATTATCTGATGATGTGCAACAACAAATCTTGTATATTTTAGGTTTCTCTAGAGGCAGCCTTCCTATACAATATCTTGGTGTTTCACTTAGTAGCAAAAGAATATCACCAATTGTTTTAAAAAAAATAAAAAAATAAAAGAAAATATATATATATATATATATATATATATATGTTTTAAAATAATATCAACAAGGCAGTGCATACCACAACTGGAAACAATAATAGGCATGAAAAATTTACTGATGATGGATGCATATTACAGAGGACAACGAGCTTTTTCCAAACGTCTTGCATTAATTTGTTGTCATAGAGATATCTAATTTAACATGACTTCTTAATTTGCTCGAAATCAGCATTATCCTTAATTATTTTAAAGACTAATGAATCATCTCTTCTTCACATAATCCCTGACATAAAACATGGTACATTTCATAGCTAGCTAGAACAAGACAAACATAACAATAGAATAGAGATATTACCCAAGTCATTGATAATAGGGAGAAAATGCAATTACCAGACAACTCTTGGACTTGCATTCCCTTATATTGTACCAAGACTCTTGCACTTCCATTCCCCAATGTCTTACTATGCTCATGTTTAGTTGTTGAAGATTGTTGGTATAACAATGTTTGATGACTGCAAACCTAGAAGATGATACATAAGAGATAGTATGTAAGTGGTGTCGCTGGCTGGCTGTATGTTTTCACTTTACAAAGAGCAAGTATGCCAACGACGGCGAGCAGAAACCTTGCTACCAAACATTTCATCCCTTCGAAATAAAATAAATCTGAGAATCTAGATACGAGCAGGCACGAAGGGATTAAAGCTTCTAGATACAAAGTAAGCCACAAAGAGGGAAAGAGAGTGATGCTTATGAAAACAAATAGGCATTTAGTTTATAACTGTACATTATTAGATACATAAATAATCTACAGACATTTTACTCCATAATATATAAAAATTATAAAAAGAAGCTAAAAGAGTGAGGATTTAATATTTTTTATTTTTATTTTAAAAAAAGAAGAGAATTATTGCTAATGGAAACAATACTAAAAATGCTAAAGACTAACAAAAGAAAAATCAATGCCAAAGAACAAACATTACTTTATAACTATAACAAAATTAAGAAACTAAACAAAGGTAGTGCTAGAATCAGATTGTGAACCAAAGTAGGACGGAGGAAGGGCTAGATATTTGTATTGTTAAAGATGCGGAACTGAAACACCTTCGAAACCCGTATGAAAATCTCTGGAATCTATAAAATGTGAGCTTAGGAGTTTACCATTAGAATTGAATGCCTTGTTGGAGAGAATGTGTGAAAATCTCTGGAATCTCTGAAATACCGCTAAGAATTCGTCGATCTCTTCTAACGAAGCTTCATCAATCGCCGTCGAGCTAGGGCTCGTTTTTATGCGGCTGTGTTGGGAAGAAAATATGAGTAGGGGAATTGGGGTTTTGGAAATATTAAAAGAGAAACTCGAGTAAATATTGGCCGTAAATGAGATTAAAATATGTTGTAGCATATTCCAATACAAATCTAACTCAAATATAAAAAATGTAGCCAAATAAAAATTGGATTAAAATTAAAAATCAAGAAGACTCAATAATTAATTAATCAATTAAGGTTTTTAATTATTAATTATTATTATTTTCATATTAAGTGAATTATAGAGATTTTTTCATAATTTAAAATAAGTGAATTTTTCAAAGTTTAAGAAAATTGTTGGAACTTTTTTTGTTATTTATCATTCATTTACTCAGCTTCTTAACTACTTCATATTTTTTAAGAGGCTAATTTGAAATTAATCAAAAGGTAGTAGTTGAAAGTAGTCTTTAATTTACATCCTAAAATATTTCTCGTAATTGTTATGTTATGCCCCAATAATTCATTTGATATAAATTACACAGAGTAACATAGTAAGATATTTATTTTGAAGTAATAGACTAATTTTGGTGAATAAACTGTAAATGACTTTAATTTAACAAAATGAAATGCATACTTAACTAAACATTAGTTTTTGACATAAATTGTTTTCCAAACCAATAAATATACATAAAAGTTATGATTAATTTATATACACTAAACTAATACTCACAAACTATATAATATATATATACATAATATATATCAAGGTATATTCGCTCTAAATGACAAAATAATAAAATATCTTTAAAATTAATTACATTTGTAGTGCTCAAAACACATCAATAAATAAGTACTTATTTATTATCAGTATTATTAGATATATAAAATTACTCAAAATACTTATTTAAATGACTATAATCATCAATACTTTTCACAACATGATTACTGGTTTAAATAAGTTGTTTAAAGTATAAATTTAATTTACAAATTTAACAATAATATAAATTCCAAATATCCATATACATCATTATAATAATTAACTAAAGTTTGAATTCACACATAAAATAATTTTAAAAAAATATCAAAACAAAAGAATTAGGGACGACTTGAAAATTGCCACAAAAGATCTTGTTTTAGTGGCAACCTTGTCGCCACAATAATGTTTTTGTGGCGACTGCTTTTTAGTCGCACCAAATACTTTTTGAATCATATTTTTGTAGACACATATTGTGGCGATATAAGGAAAGTCGCCACTAAATAATACTTTTTAGTAGCGATAATATATTTCGCCACTAAAACTATCATGTTTTGTGGCAACCATCTTGTGTCGCCACAAAAACCATACATTTTGTGGCAACTATGTATGTCGCTACAAAACGTTGTCACTAAAAAACACATTTCTTGTAGTGGGACTCACCAATCTTCTTCTACCTGATCTCCTATGAACCTAGCCACGAGGATGGAATCCAATATCTCCAAAGCCTACACTTGTAGAAAAATGTAGAAAGATGGGGCTTAGCACAAAATGTAGTAAGTATGGAAGCCATGCACAAAAACCTTAAAACATGCATAAAAGGGACATTTCATTTGAAATCATGCTATATGCCATTTTTGAACATCATCTTTGAAATAGTTGGAGAATGCAACCCATAAGGCAACTCACATACATTTCATCATAACATGAGAGATAACATTATAATAACAAGCATAGTCTCCAACATCAACATAATACATATCCCAATCTTCACAATACATAGCCTCCAATCATAACATAATACAAAGTCAAATACCAAGATCATCTCATCATAAAGTAATCACCACATAAGATACCACTAAGAAACACTTGTGAAATATATGGTTGGCATCCCATAATACCAACCCTACTAAGTACTCCTTTGAAGCTACTTTAGTCATACATTTCATCCTTAGACCTCATCATAAGCAATAGCCATTATTAAGGAAATACTCATGTACATTACTTTAATTATAAGGAAAGTCATTCATAGAAACTAACCATTCAATATATATGCATACATTCATGTCTCATCATATCATGAAGAAACCATCCCATAACATCCTACTAAGTCTACTTGTGCAATGTAAAAGTGAAGTCTCATATCCCCACTCCTACTAAGTAAAACTCATTAAGAAGTCGTAGTATAGTTCATGTCTTATTTATTATCTTATCATTTAGAGACATTTAGCCTTAACTGACATAGACCACGTGAGCTATATGGAATCCGGTGTTCTACCCCCACACCGAAAAGAGGTGTCCTACTTGCCTGAGGTAGAATGTACATAATAGCTTATAGGTGGATCCACTAGCTATATCTGGGCATATATTTATGGGATATGGGGATTGCTACTAGAAACCTGGACTTGGTAAACATAAAAGGTTTCCATCCCATGAGACAACATACATTGGGAAGCCAGACTTGCTAACGTAAAAGCCCCCATCTCATTTTCATATCCACTCGGTGCTAAGCATAATTCCCTTTAAAAGTCATAGTAAGTCTTTACTTAGGTTCATGTTCATAAGAGAATGCACTAGGCAATCAAACCAACACATCATCATAATAGCTCATAGATTCATTAAATGAGAATGTCCTTTCACTTTAGAATCATCAACATGTGAGTAAACCTTTCACATCATATTCATAGTGTGTTTATGAGAATAGCCTTTCAATCAACACAACAACATAATCATAATCCTAGACAATTCATACATAAACATGTGTATGGGTAAGGGGAGAATGACCTTTCAACAATAACCACAATTACACAATAGTCGTAGTATCTTCACTTTCTAAGTTGATCATAAGCAACACCTTAGTTACATCATAACCATATACATGCATGTGTGTGTGATTGTCCTTCCAATGACAGAACAACAACATTATCATAATAGACACTTTATCCTCAAAGTATTCATAAACATGCATATAATATCATAATCATGCATATTGATGTTTGCGTAATCAACGACATAACTTCCAATGCAAGTGTCTACAATCGTACAATAGTATAATAACCCACCCAAGGGTTGGGGTCGAGTCCTAAATGAGTGGTTTCGAGAATTAATAGAAAAATAAAATTAAGTTCTGAATAGTCGTAGCTAAAGACATTAACGATTAAAAACATTGTAAATTAAAAGGGGGACACAAAAGTGTAACAACCCGAGCGTATGCCCCAGAAGCGACACGGCGTACTCGACCCCGAAGGGCCTCATACAAGACTCATAGCATTCATTCATCGCATAGATAATATAAATTGTATGGGATTAAATTTTTTTATTTAAAACCATGTGAATCAAAACATGCTAAACATTTAAAACATTGCAGCGGAAATCTACTTGTCTCACATGGCCATCTTAATACAATCTTAGAAAAACCGACATAAGTAGGGTCATGGCCCTTTACACTTGAAAAGTCTAGAAAGAGTCTAATACGAAGAAGTAGAGTAAAACATAAAGCTTCTAAAATGTGTCCCCGAATGATAAGGACATACCACTTTAACTTGGGAGTCTCAATCTAAGTCTTCACTAGAACTAGCAAATCACTTACCGGAACCTACACTTGTAGACATAGAGGAAAATATGGAGTTAGTACACACAAATGTACTAAGTATGATGACCATGCAAAAACATGCTAAAACGGACATTTTGCTTTGGAAATCATGCATGATACCAATATCAAGATATTTCATAACTTAAGAATAAGAGGCATCAAATACAACTATTACCAACAACCAAGTCACTATCATCACATTTCCATCCAAAGTGAAATTACCATTCTCCTCATGCTCCTTCAATGTCAAGACATAATACAAGAACATATACAACAAGCAAGGCATCTCAATCATCTTAGAGTCCCTATCTATAATAGCCCTAAGACACACTTGAGTAAGATATGAAGTGGCATCCCATACTACCTCTTCACACCACACTTAAGTGTTCCTCTATGCCTCCATCGATAAGACTCCTTACATTTCAACATATCATGCTAAACAACTCATATCACTAACTCAAGTGAAACATGCTTAATATCTTTTAGTCAACTGTGACAAGCATCATATCATGGAAAACATGCATCATTTCTTATAGACATGTGAGAAATACATCATATCATGTAGACATAAATTCAACTTGCTTCATTTGTTCATTTAGAACACATTCTTTCATTAGGAAGTAGAGATTCTCACTATAGCCCTCTTGATGCCTACTCGTGCAAATGCATGAATAGCATCCCATACTACTACTCACACGTCATAGAACTTCTCAAGAAACCATAATGGGTACCTCACATAATGGGAATAAGCATTTAACCAACATAGACTATGAGAGCTAAGTCATAGAATTCGGTGTCATATAACCCCACACCGTAAAAGGGTGATCAACTTGCCTAGAGTCGATCGGTGATTAGCCTAATGGAACCACTAGCTATACTATGTGGGCACATAGTTAAGGGACATAGAGTTTGCTATATGACATCTCACCTCAATTATCGTGAGGGCATCCATCACAAGGGATTACTACTAGATACCCCACCTCAACTATCATGAGAGCATCCATCCCACTCAATGACCTCTCGGTGCTTAGCCTTCATTCCCATAGAGTAGTTCATATCATAAGTTCGTTAATGAAGAGAGATTGTTACTAGATAACCCCACCTCAACTAACGTATGGGTGTCCATCTCATTCCATCATGCATAAGTCTTTTAGGGATAGAGATTGTTACTAGATAACCCCGCCTCAACTAACGTATGGGTATCCATCTCATTCCAACATGCATAAGTCTTTTGGGGATAGATATTGTTACTAGATAACCCCGC
Organism: Solanum acaule; assembly: GCA_036250505.1. Classification (NCBI taxonomy): domain Eukaryota; kingdom Viridiplantae; phylum Streptophyta; class Magnoliopsida; order Solanales; family Solanaceae; genus Solanum; species Solanum acaule. The sequence continues at coordinate 70,577 of JAJOOR010005065.1, read as the reverse complement.
CTCAACTAACGTATGGGTATCCATCTCCAAGGATTGCTACTAGATACCCCACCTCAACTATCGTGAGGGCATCCATCCTCTCCCAACATGAGGATAGCTCATAGATTCAAACATGAGAATAACCTTTCATATAAGAATCCCTTAACATGCTTTAGTGAAGAGTTGAGAATAACCTTTCAAATCAACACATCATAACATTCATGATCATATAACTTCATACATGCTTTCAAGAAAAGGAAACCTACGTCTACCAATTCAAGATACATCATAAAGGAAGAGACCTTCTTCATGCTAACATCATTTTTCTTAAGTGCATAATTGAGGATGTTCTTTCAATACTAGCACACTTGTATTTTAGGCATAGGCCAAACACACATTCTTCATATCATGTTCATACTTACACGTTTCATATCACATTCATGCATCTATTCTTCACAATTAGGGTAATAAGAAGACTTCTATCAATTTAATTACCATTATGTACGTAGGAACTAACCACCTCCACCATAAGTGGATCACACATCAATAGATCACATTTCTATATCAACATAAGCTAAATCATGAATTTGCCTTACAATGCCATATCAATCATCACCACATACCAACAATTTTTCATAATTAGGCATGCATAATCATATTACTTCAATAAACTCATTCAATTTAAGCATCTCATAATCACATGCTTGAACAGTCCACAAACCCACTTCTTAGGGCACCATTGAAGACTTTAGGAAAACATGGGTTCTTTGAGACGGTTTTTCATAAAACCACCATTCAACATCAATACAACCACATTACTTCATAATAAATCCATTTAAAACAATAAAAGTTTGAACCCATGTTGAAGAGTGAAAGATCTAGGTTTTGAAGTTTTGCAAGCTTTGAAAAACACTTTGATAGGACTCTCACCCTAGATAAAGAGCCACCATACCTTAATCCGAAGAATCCAGGAGAAATTTGAGAAGAGACGACCTTGAAATCGCTAAACCCTAGCCTCTATTGCTCCCTTCTCCTTCTTCTCTAATAGAGGGCTTCTAGTGAGAAAAATTGAGGGGAGATGGGTTTCTTTTAATTCTATTTGGAGGGGCTTAAAATGAAAGGAATTAGGTCATAATAAGGTTTTATACATGTAGGGAAAGGAATAAAATAATAGGGACTCAACTTAGAAAAGAATTAAAGACCCACAAAGTATAAACTTAAAATTTTGCACCAAACCCGTCTAAGATTGCCCTTTGCACCCCTTGGCTCACCAAGGGCACTAGGCGACTCGCCTAATGGCCCTTGGCTCGCCCATTTTGACAGTGCTTCACTATTTTGGGAATAACTTTTTACTTCGAGATCGGAATTGGGCAAACTTGGTGGCGTTAGAAAGAGGACTTAGAGACCTTTAATTGGGTAGCTAATGCCCCACCTAATTCATTTTGAGATAAGAGATATCATCATTTGAAGTTGACCCTACAAGTTGCAACTTAAGATTTCAGCCCTTCCCCGTTTTAGTTCTCCTATTGGACACTTGGACTCGCCAAGTGCACTAGGCGATTCGCCAAATGCACACTTAGTCTGCCCTTTGCTCCAGTGGCTTACTCAAAGGGGATGACCAATGGGTGATTGTAGAGGGAGAAGGGCGACACGCCAACCAACTTGGCGATCATGCACCTAGTTCGCCCTTTTTTTCCAGTAGGCTCACTTAGTGGGCAGTCCACTAGGCGAAATGGGGGGTCACTGGGTGACTCGCCCATCCCATTGGGTGACCAAACAGCCCCATTGCCAAAAGGCCCACCAAAGAACAAGACTTCCTTCACCCTAACTTGCTAGCCTAGGTCCTTACTTGAACCCTAGACTTCATCCTCACCCCATTAAGGTACTAAAACAGCCCATACATCTACTCAAAGTCATACTAAACCAAACGTCAAGGCTCTAGGTCATCCTATCATTTTCCGAGTCGTTACAAAAAGCGTCACAAATATAGCAAAAATAGTAAAATTAACAAAGAAATCTATAAATGAGAGGGGATTCTTAGGGTGTGACCGCAATATATATTGATTTAAATCATTGGGTACATGCTTTCGATAGGAAATTTGCAAGATAATAGTGATTAGGCTAAGCTTTAGATGGAAATAAGTTCCCTCTCAGGCAATTTACCCCATTTCAAAGAGGTTCCTCTCGGACACGCATTTGTTGCATGAAGGCCAGCCTACGCCTTACCCCACTCACTCGCTTGAGCTGAGTGTTAAGATATGGGACTAGGGCTCACCCTCTCGAGCAGAACCTCATATCGACCCACTCCTTAGGCATTAGTCTAGCGCTCTTGGTTTCACGACCTCTCTCTCGAGCAAGCCGAAAACACATAGGTGGCTTTGTATTTGCAACTACTAACCCATTAAATAAAACCACAACCACTAGGTGAAATCACCATTAAAATACATCTAACCTATCAGCAAGCAAAACTCAACAATAATCTCAACACATATTTAGTAAATCATACCCCAAGAATGGGGGTTTTAAGTCACACATCAAGAGATATAAATTAATACCTAAATGAGCTTGCATTCAAATGGGTATGAAGATTTAAGTCTTGTTACAGGCCAAGGATAAAGAATCCAAGAGACCCAAGTCCAAATCCTTGGAGATGAAACGCTTTTCTTCTTCAAGTTTCCAAAACTCTCTCCAAACTCAGAGCAAAAATAAAAGAACTAAAATTATATTTAGAATATGATATTGTCTAATGATCTATTTTCTATAACTCTCAATGAGTATTTATAGTTTTGAAAAATTTGTGCTGTGACGGATCATTCAGCGACATTAGTTGGAATCACCGATCAACTCGACGATTCACCCTTTAGTGTAGTTCATCGCCTTCTTGCACCATCCTTCGGCATCATCGTACTCAGGGTCATTGGGTGATATAGCACTACTTCGCGGAACTTCTCGCCAATGCGCCGACTGCTCCCTTGTTCCGCCGACTTGATCCTTTCCTTCAGGCTCAACACACTGGAACAAAAGGCGAAGTGAGACCCTTCGGCGATCCTCATGCCTTCATTTTCTCATTCTTTTCAGCCTTTTCGTTCTTTTTTGCGAAATACTGTCCATGCTTTCCTTCAATCTCCAAATACATGAAACTTAAGGGTTTTCATCAGATATTAAGATAAAATAAGCATTTGAGGACACAAATTCTATTAAAATATAGCCTTAAATGAGTCTAATTTGTGGATTCATCAACACCCCCAACTTAAATTTTTGCTTGTCCTCAAGAAAACTAGAGTTCAGCTGATCAAAAAGGGTGTCTCAAATAGTTCTACACAAGACTCAATCATGAATGTACACAACAAGACTCAAATTACTCATGCAAAAATCAATTCTGTACTCAAAGATTCAAGTTGTGACACACCATTACAAAAGATTCTCATGCTCGCAATACTTGCTACTTGTGCAAGTTCAAGCTCAATGAAAAGTATCTAACTGCCCTCACATAAAGAATGATTCCATATTCACACATAGAGGTTAATCAATTCAAGATCAGGAATCAAATGCAACGCTCACACTCAAAAAGAGGAACACAATGCATATTTTCACCCATAGATTTGCCCTTATTTTCCAATCGACATTCAATTTGGCTTACTCAAGATCAAAAAGGTTTTTTCAAGGCTTGTAATGGGGCTGAGTGCAAATGTATGGTCATTTAGGCTCAGTGACTTCTTCATCCTCGTTAGGTGTGGTGTTTTCAAAACGCCCTTTTCCTTTCCCTTATCACTTTTTCTTCTAGTGCTTCTAAGTCATCCTTTCATTCACTCTCCATGTATTGCTTGGAAACCCAATTCCTTTTGCACTTTTTATTCCACAACTTCTCCACCATTTTTATTTTTTTTAGAGGGTTTCCATTTTGTTTTGCAATACCATGGGTTAGAGAGACTTTTTCTTGCACTTCTTAGCTTCTCCTTTTCCTTTTCACCACACCCCCAACTTAGCCTTTTGGCCTAAGTTGGTTATTCACTAAACCATAAATCAAGAGGATTATAGGTAGTGAGTCAAGTAAGGTCTAGGGTTCATCAAGGTTCTTCCAAAGAAAGGTAAGACTCAAGGGGTGTTCAAAAGAGTTTCACACACTTATGGGTAGACCACAAAAGAGGTATATGTCAAATTTGGCTCACACTCTTTAAAGTTGCCTAAGATCATTTCAAGAGCACACCTTTCTAAATCAATCAGACTAACGGGGAAAATTATGGGTTTATTCATGCATGGTTCAAAGTAAGCTAATCACACAAGGCATCGACACTTAAGTCAAACAAGACTACACACTTTTGCTAGTGTGCAATGGTCATTACAAGAGAATCAATTTGATAAATCGCTAATCACAACGAGATGCAAAGATTTCACATATTATCTATGCAACTTCATTTGGTCTCGTCGTAGCCGCGCATTCATGTTCGTTCAATTGATAGCACTATTCAAGTCATCAGTATTGATCGGAACTAAGACTTAAATTTTGCCAAAGAACAACCACGTTCAACACACGAGGGGTGGCAAAAATGTGCGAAAAGTTCAAAAAAATTCAAAAGGGTCAAAATCGAAATCGTTTTTGTAATTTAAAACAAAAGGGAGCCATGAGCTCAAACATCCACAAAAAGCAGTGTAACAACAATTTTAAACAGAACAACACAAATATATACAAAACACGAACACAAATAGCACACAAAAGGTGAGTCTCACCCCACCACAAATAAAAGACATTTGTCCTCAAATGCAATTAACACAGAATTTGAAAGGCAAAATAAAGGAAGACAGAGAGGGAGGTAAAGAGGGGACCTGTCTAAGTAGTCTATCCATATGTCTGGGCATCATTGCTGACCTTTTGTGCTTATTGAAATACTACTGAGAAGCTAGGCGGCAATGCAATCCAAATCCACGCACAAACCAATGAATCAAAATACTCCAGAAGTGCAATAAATAATAAATTATAGTGTAGGTGTGGGTTTTGAACAGATAAAAAATGAGGGAAAGTGAATGAAGTTGGAACTTTTAAACCTTTAGCTTGCAAAAACTGTCTAATCGGCGACGTTAGTCAAACTCGCCAACTACCGTTTGATTTCTCTGCCAAAATTTACAGAACCTCTGGTTTACGGGGGTCCAAACGGCAGTTTCCATCGTGATCGCCGACATAGTCGGCGATTCGCCAATGATTTCTAACACTCGCTGAGTTTTACCAACTCTAATGTTGACGATGTCTAGAGTCAAACAACGGATAAGGTAAGATTTGCCGACCCTTTCGGCGACTCGCTGACTGGATTCATCACTCGCTTATCTGCACTTTTTGTTCACTCTTCATACTTCCATCTGCACAATCAACACACAATTATTTTATCAAAGCAAAAGAAAGTAATACATGGTTTTAGGTTGCCTCCCAAACAGCGCCTTAGTTAACGTCGTGGCACGATGCAGCAGCGCCTTCAGGCGTCTTCTAAATATACCACTTCAACCAAAGAAATCTCTTGACAATCCCCAAAATATAATTTCAGATGTTGACCGTTCACTTTAATTGGAGGTCATTCCTGATCTTCAATTTCTATGGCACCATTGGTGAACACTCATGTTACTCTAAAAGGTCCAGACCATTTTGATTTGAGCTTTTCGATAAAGATTCTAAGTCGAGGGTTGTATAACAAAACCCAATCTCCTACCTTGAAGTCCCGTTTGAGTATTTGAGCATCATGCCATTTCTTCATCTTTTCTTTGTAGATGACTGAACTTTCATACGATTTGAGTCTAAATTCATCCAGTTCGTTCAACTGTTCTACTCTCTCCCTTGAAGTTTTTGACCAGTCCAAATTTAAGGCCTTTAATGCCCATAATGCCTTGTGTTCTAGCTCGACGAGCAAATGAAAAGCCTTGCCATAAACCAACTGATATGGAGACATACCCATAGGTGTCTTATAAGCAGTTTGGTATGGCCATAGTTCATCATCGCGTTTCCTAGACCAGTCAGTTTTGTTGGCATTAACTATCTTTGCCAGGATGCTTTTGATTTCCCAATTTGACACTTTGACTTGGCAACTTGTTTGGGGATGATATGGGGTTGCTACCGTGTGTTTCACCCTCATATTTGCTCAGTTCCATTGTTGCAAAAGTGAGACCCCCCATCGCTAATGATTGCCCTAGGAGTGCCAAATCTTGCGAAAATGTAGCGTTTTAGAAATAGGACAACACTTTTTCCTTCGTTGTTTGGAAGGGCAATTGCCTCTACCCATTTGGAGACATTATCTAGAACCACCAGGATATATTTATTTCCAAATGAGCTCACAAATGGGCCTATGAAATCGATCCCCCATACATCTAATAGCTCGACTTCCAAAATAGGAGTGAGAGGCAACTTGTGCCTTCTAGACACTCCTCCTTGTTGCTAACATTGTGAGCATTTCTTTGCAAATTCATGTGCATATTTGTATAGGGATGACCAATAATAACCACTTTGGAGGACTTTAGTGGCAGTGCGAATACCACTATGGTGACCTCCTACTGGAGATGCATGGCAAGTATGGAGAATTTCTACCACTTCCTCTTCCGGGACACACATCCTAATAACATGGTCAGCACATTCTCAAAACAAGTAAGGTTCATCCTAAAAGTACCTTTTAACATCAAACATAAATCTCTTTTGTTGGTAAAAGGTCAGCTCATCAGGTATCAATACACTCACAATGTAGTTTGCAAAGTCTGCATACCATGGTGTAGGTTTGAGAGATATAGCAAATACATGTCATCGGGGAAGGAATCATCTATGTCGACCTCATGCTTGGCATCTTCCCTTCCTTCCAACCTCGATAAGTGATCGGCCACTTGATTTTCGCAGCCTTTTCGATCTTTCACCTCAAAATCGAACTCTTGTAGTAATAGCACCCACCTTATCAATATTGGTTTTGCATCTTTCTTCACCATCAAGTAGCAGAGTGCAACATGTTCACTGTGTACAATTACTTTGGTTCCTAGAAAGTATGCCCAAAACTTTTCAAATGCATAGACCACTGCGAGCAACTCCTGTTCAGTTACTGTATAATTTCGTTGGGCACTATTCAAAGTTTTGCTCGCGTAATAAATTGGGTGAAATAGTTTGTTGCGCTTTCGCAGCAACACTACTCCCAATGCCATTCCACTAGCATCACACATTGCTTCGAAAGATTCAGACCAACTAGGACTAATGATAATCGGGATAGATACTAATTTTTCCTTCAAACACTGAAATGCGATCATACAAGCATCATCAAAATAGAACTTCACTTCCTTCTCTAGGAGTTTGCATAGTGGATGTGCATTATATGAGAAGTCTTTATTGAACTTCGATAGAAACCTACATTACCCAAGAAGTTGTGAACACCCTTCACTGAAATTGGTGGGGGTAATTTCTCAATGACCTCACTTTTCTCCTTGTCAACCTCCAGTCCCTTTTGCGCACCTTGTGCCCAACAACGATACCTTCATTCACCATAAAGTGACATTTTTCCCAATTGAGAACCAAATTTGTGTCCATGCATCTTTGGAGCACCTGTCCTAAGTGTGTCAAGCATTCCTCAAACGTATCCCCTATGACTGAGAAGTGATCCATGAATACCTCCATAGACTCTTCGACCATATCCGCAAAAATAAACAACATGCAATGTTGGAATATTGCTGGGGCATTACACAGCCCGAATGGCATCCTTTTGAATGCAAATGTTCCATAAGAGTAGGTAAAAGTGGTTTTCTCTTAGTCTTCCGGCGCAATAGAGATTTAATTGTAACCGAAATACCCATCTAAAAAGCAATACCACCCCCTTTCTGATAACTGGTTAAGCATCTGGTCCATAAAGGGCATTGGGAAGAGGTCATTTTCGGTCCATGAGTTAAGCTTTCGATAATCCATGCATACTCTCCACTCAGTCACTGGTCTTGTCGGCATGTGTTCCCCTTTTTCATTTGGGACTATGCTTATACCTCCTTTTTTCGGTACACAATGCACCGGACTTACCCACTTACTATCCGCAATAGGGTAGATCACTCCCGCATCTAGCCACTTGATGATTTCCTTTTTCACCACCTCTTGCATTGGAGGATTCCATCTCCGTTGATGCTCTACACTGGGTTTACATTCACTATCAAGCTGAATCTTGTGAGTACAGATGCCAAGAGGAATTCCTACTATATCAGCTATTGTCCATCCAATAGCTTTTATATGCTTCTGCAATACTTCAATGAGCAATTTCACCAGCCTTTCAAGCAAATCGGCTGCGATAATAACTGGTAAAGTATTATTGGCTCTTAAGAAAGCATATTTTAGATGAGAGGGTAGAGCTTTTAACTCTAGGTTCAGTGGTTCTTCTATTGATGGCTTCGTAGGAGGACTTTCTCTATTTTGCACGTCGATATCCAACTTGATTGGATTCCTTGAATACACTCCTAATCCTGATAGGGAGGCCACCACTTCCTCAAATTCTTGAACTTCGAATTCATCATAATTGGCAAGTACAGATTCAAGGGGTTCATTCTTGCATATTAAATGGCTCACACTTGCCACTACCTCATTTATACCATCCTCAGTGGACACCACATGGATGTTACTTGGTTGCTTCATAGATTTACAGATATTGAAGGTGACCACATCATCGTTCACACGGAACTTCAATTTCCCACTTTCGACATCTACCAATGCTCTTCCAGTAGCTAAGAATGGCCTTCCCAAAATAATGGGGGTTTGAGCATCGATCTCGTAATCCAGAATCACAAAATCAGCTGGAAAGATGAACCGATCTACTTTTACTAATATGTCATGAAGTATCCCTACAGGGTGCTTGATTGATCGATCAGCCATAAGAAGTCTCATTGTGGTTGCCTTTGGTTCACCCAAACTAAGTTGTTTGTATATTGCATAGGGCATCAAGTTAATGTTTGCTCCTAAATCGCACAAAGCTTTAGCGAATTGGAGCATGCCAATCGTGCACGTGATTGTGAACGCCCCAGGATCTTCTCTCTTGGTGATTGACTCATTTGTCATAATTGCGCTACAACTATGGGGTACCTCGATCGTTTCATACTCCAAGCTCCTTTTCTTTGTAACCAGCTCTTTCATGAATTTGGCGTATCCCGGCATTTCCAACAATGCTTCCACCAGAGGAAGGTTAATTGATAGGTTCTTGAATATTGACAAAAAATTTTGAACTTCTCATCTTCATTTTTCTTTTTCAAACGTTGAGGAAATGGTGGAGGTATTTTGGGTAAAGGGTGCGTGACTTTTGGAACCTGAACATATTGCTCTACATCCTCTTGTGGTTCTTTGGCAAGGTTTTATGGAACAGGAAATTCTCGTTCCTCTATACCCTGGCTCTCTTCCTACATTCGAGGGTCCTCATCCTCCATCACATTCCCTTTTGCCATCTTTCCACTATGGGTAACCACAACAAGCCCTCTTTCATTATCTTCCATCAGTGTCCTAGATGTTAATTGAGATGATAATAGATTCAATTGACCTTCTAGTGTTTTGATGGCATCAACATGCGAATTCACTTTACTTTTTAGTGATGAAAAGTCATCTCTCATTCCTTTTAGCAGATCATCAGAGCCCTCAACTTTATCAAGTATGCGTGACAAAAGATCATTTACCCGAGGACTACTTGCGCTCCCTTTTGATTTTGGTCTTTCACTCAATTCGGTACGGTCTTATGGTCATCTTGCTCGGCCCAATCGTGGCAATATCTCCTTGGTTCTTCACTCATATAATGGTTCCAACCTTGATTTCCGCCCCGCTGTTGAAAGCGTGGGAGGAAACCCTTCTCATATCTTATGGAGTTCCAACCTTGATTCTCCCCCGGTCTCAAGTAACCGGATGAAGAATCCCCCTCAATTCTTTTGGAGTTCCAACCTTGATTCTCCCCCGATCTTACGTAACCAGAAGGAGAACCCTCCTCAACTTAAAATACTCCATACGTCTCCTTCATGTGCTCGTGCATCACTTCCATTTGAGACAACATGGTTTTGATATTTTCGTCCCATTGCCTTTCTTTATCGAGTTGCTCTTGCGTTAATCTGAAGCACATTGGGGACACTTGGTCATCTTTTGTGTACCATGCTTGATTTACTCTAATCATGCCATCTAGGAGAAATGAGACTACTTCAAATGATTGTAACATTATTCCTCCTTGCACCAGCTGATCAGCTATCCCTTTATTAACCGAATCCAGACTACAGTAAAAATATCGGAGCAATAACTCACTCGGCAACCCATGCGTTGGACATTTTTGCAAAATTCTCTTAAATCGTGTCCATGATTCGTGAATTGGTTCACCCTCCTTTTGAGTAAAATTTTGAATGTCATCTCTCAGTTTCATCATTTTTTATGGAGGGGAGAATCTTTCATGAAAAGCCGTAACTAACTCCTCCCATAACTTGATGGAGTTCTTTGGAAGCTCGATCTGTAGCGACCCTTTCGGAAGGATACTACCACTTAAGAAGGAATTTACTTAAATACTTGCGACATTTAAAAGAGATTAATGTAGGGAGTATTGATTAAAATATAGTAGGGGGATTAGGTTCATAAAAAAATAGTTAAGGATGTGCATCCTGCCCATTTAAACATTTATTTACGTCAAATTGAAACTGCATAGAATTTTAACTTACAGCAGAAAAACCCTTCCAAGATAATCTAAGCAAATAACTGATGAGATTTTCTTGCATATATTATCATAACACTGCAAAAATGATATAAAAAGAATATTACCAACTTTCGAGTACCCAAATTAGTTGGTTCATGCTTCACACAACCATTCAAACCAAATAGTAAATTTAATATATTACAAGACTTGGGCTTACACACCCCAAAAGAACAAAACATATAGCCATACTTATATTACAACCCATGGTGACATGATCAAATTAGCCCTCAAAATTTCATGTAAACATACAAAACATAGATCATGTACAAGTCCCAAGGTTTATACAAAATATAGATGCCTATATGCAAATGTGATCTTCCTTAAGGCTCTCAAAACCTCCATTTCCAATGGCCAGCTTCATGCCTCCTCTCGATCATTCCCTACGAAAGAATCAACTATCGCTAAGCATATAGCTTAGTGGTGTAAAAACTATAGGTTCGGAGCCCTCAGATTCACTAAGCTACCTTTCTCAAGTCATGGGCAGTACAATTGAACATCATAAATAAATCAAGTTAACAATATATAAAGAGTGTCAAGTTTGATATTTAAAGATCCAAATGTCAAGAACGCTCATAGCTCCATTTTACAAGAGATTCAATAACAAGGCTCGCCCAATATATACATCATGTCATCACACCAAGCACAAGCATGTATCAAGAAGGATCAACGCTCTACATCAAGAAGTGTCGAAGCCCAATAATCAAGAGAACCAAGAACTATATTAAAAATGGCTTTCTAGTTCGTACTTAAAATGGACAACTTCCATACTTAAGACGAACTAAAAATCCAGAGTCAAGATGGCAAATGATCCGAATTAAGAGGCATGCCAATAGTGACAAAGTCACAACCACAATAAGGACAAGTTCCCAACAAGAGTGCCAAGTGATCAAACAATCTGTACAAGTGGGCAAGTTACACAAGCGTCTTTAATGTCTTAAAGGATACCGGCACGACAATGCAAAGTCACAAGAGGTAACCAAGGTACCAAGATAAACTTTCAGATATACCAGAAGGTAAAAAGACTGCAGGTACAAGTTTATACACAAACCTCAGTGCTTAGCTTAGAAACAATCCAACACAACTTCAAGAGTTCCCACAGTAGACCAACCAATGTATCAAGGTCCTCAACTTGTTCACGAGTATATACAACTTTACAAATAAAATTTAAAAACTTCTTTAATTCCTAGTAGCTCAATAATGTTGATGTAAAACAGGATTATCATCACAAGTAAGCTTAGCCTGTACAAATACGACTATGCTCCCAAAACAGTAATTATTGCTAGCCTAGTACCTCATGTCACAACTTAGATTTGAAAAGGAAAACAGCAAAACTGGATTGTATATCCTTCATGAAAGATGTAGGTACATATCTTAAGGTTGCAAACAATCAAGAATCACCGTAAAATATATTTTGTACAAAAATATATCATTGAAACACTAACAGTGGTTCATACAGGATATCTAAATCCAAAATTTGGACAAAACGTGTCCTATGTTGCGTCCCATATTTCGAATCCATAACAGCTAAATTAGAGTTTTACATACACATAAGAGTTGTAGGTATAAGAATTAGATTTCCAAATCATATTTATTCACCGACAAATAAGTTCTATAGAATGAGATATTCCAAAAGTACTAAATACTACTTAGCTCAAAAACAAATTTCGACTACTAACCAAAGAAAAGGGTGTCTCAAATTCCAGCCAAAAGGACCAAGATTTTCTTGAACTTTTGTGAGTAATATGGTTAGAGGAAGTTCTACAGGTTTCTTAGAGTTAAAGAACGTGAATTATTATAGAGGCGGTGTGAAAATATATGCTACAAAAGTGATATTTATCACTTACTAGATATAACCAAAAGTCAAAGGTTGGCTGCCCAAAAGTAAAAGGTTTGCTGCCCAAAAGTATACATATATACCAATATGTATATACCTCACCTCCCTTTCAAGTTGTAGATAATTCCAACTATAATATTACGTAAATACCCCAAAACAATCCCTTAAATGACTGTTTCAATTTATGTTACGCAAATTTGCAAATATCACAAAATCTTGAGTTCCTAAAAAGAGAATAAAACATAGTGAACAAAATTTTGAGTTCCTAAAAAGAGAATAAAACATGGTGTATCGAAATGCGAATATTGGTTTTAATATTTAGGGGTGTTACACGATCAACCACTTGGTGGCTTCCCCAGTTAATAATAATGGAAATAAGCACAGTCGTACGCATTCTTGCGATAGATTCTTGAATGACTGAGGGGTGCAAACTTCTATGAAGTTTCATTTATGTTCATACGGATTTTCATGCTCTAATCCTCCATATAAACCTCTTGAATGTATGAGGTGGAGTGTTGTGCTAGTAACTTCAAATGTTGCATTTTTGTCTGCTTCTGGCATGCAACTCGCCTCCATCTCACTCACTTGGGAAGGGTTGTACACACTATTAATATCATTAATATCGTTTCAATGAAAAGCATCACCCGCTGGGTAGCCTGCTTGGCGGCTATTTTCGCCGTTCACAAATATGTGGTTGTTGAAACACACAATTACTCAAAACAAAACTGAAAATTAGGTAAGAAAACTACAACTAAGAAGAACAAAGATTCTACCAATCTAAGAATTCTCAAATAACACCACTTTCCGGTAGCCGTGCCATTTTGATGTTTGTGTAATCAACGACACAACTTACAATGCAAGTGTCTACAATCGTGCAATAGTATAATAACCCAACCAAGGGTTGGGGTCGAGTCCCAAGGGAGTGGTTTTAGGAATTAATAGAAAAAAATAATTAAGTTCTAACTAGTTGTTGGTAAAGACATTTACGATTAAAAACATTGTAAATTAAAAGGGGGACACAAAAGTGTCAATTAACAATGGGGTTTTGTCACAAATATAGCAAAACAGTAAAATTAACAAGAAATCTATAAATGAGAGGGGATTCTTAGGGCGTGACCGCAAAATATATTGATTTAAATCATTGGGTACATGCTTTCGATAGGAAATTTGCAAGATAATAGTGACTAGGCTAAATTTTAGATGGAAATAAGTTCCCACTCGGGCAACTTATCCCATTTCAAATAGGTTCCTCTCGGACACCCATTTGCCGCATGAAGGCCAACCTATGCCTTACGCCACTCACTCTCTCGAGTTGAGTGTTAGGATATGGGACTAGGGCTCACCCTCTCGGGTAGAACCTCATGTCGACCCACTCCTTAGGCCACCAGTCTAGCGGTCTTGGTTTCACGACCTCTCTCTCGAACAAGCCGAAAACACATAGGTGGTTTTTATTTGCAACTACAAACCCATTAAATTAAACCACAACCACTAGGTGAAATCACCATTAAAATACATCTAACCTATTAGCAAGCAAAATCCAACAAAAATCTCAACACATAATTGCTAAATTACACCCCAAGAATGGGGGTTTTTGGCCACACATCAAGAGATAGAAATTTATACCTAAATTAGCTTGCATTCAATGTGTATAAATATTTAAGTCTTGTTACAGGCCAAAGATGAGGAATCCAAGAGACCCAAGTCCAAATTGTTGGAGATGAAACCCTCTTCTTCTTCAAGTTTACAAAACCCTCTCCAAACTCAGAGCAAAAAATAAAAGTACTAAAATTATATTTAGAATCTGATATTGTCTAATGATCTATTATTCTCTATAAATCTCAACGAATATTTATAGTTTTCAAAAATTTGTGCTGTGATGAATCATTCGGCGACATTAGTCGGAATCGCCGATCAACTCGGTGATTCCCCCTTTAGTGTAGTTTATCACTTTCTAAGCACCATCCTTTGGCATAATCGTGCTCTGGGTCATTGGGCGATATAGTACTGCTTCGCGAAACTTTTTGGCTCCCTTGTTCCGCTGACTTAATCCTTTCTTTGAGGCTCAGTATACTGGAACAAAAGGCGAAGTGAGACCCTCGGCGATCCTCAGGCCTTCATTTTCTCATTCTTTTCAGCCTTTTCATTCCTTTGTGCGAAGTAATGTCCATGCTTTCCTTCAATCTTCAAATACCTGAAACTTAAGGGTTTTCATCAGATATTGAGATAAAATAAGCATTTGAGGACACAATTTCTATTAAAATATAGCCTTAAAAGAGACCAATTTGTAGACTCATCACATATACATCATATCTTACACTCAAAGGTCATATTGAGTCAACACATCTTGCATTCAATACATGAAACATAGATATAGTCATAACTCAAGTACAACATTCATTCCATGCATAAACTCATATACTCATATTAGAGGTCATGTAGATGAAGTCTTCTCATAATAGGGCCATACAAAATTCAACATACACAATGGCTTCCTTCTTGGAGCCTTAACACCCTTAGCTTATTCATTTTAGCTCCTTACCCTTAAGCCCTAGGAGTCATCTTCATGTTACAAGGCTTACTCTCAAGCAATGCCTCACATGATCATCCTATATACCTAACTATTAAGGTAACCTAACCACATGCCTCATTCTTGATCAATTATAGTCATATAGGAAACATATAAACTCAATCTCAATACTACACAAGCATGATCCATCATATACGCCCTAATCAAGTTAATTCGTGTTTACAAGCTTTACTCATAAGCAATTCATGTCTAGGTGATCTAATCCAAGGCAATTCATCAAGAAGTTTATCATTCTTAGAAGGTCACATATAAACCCTCAATTAGCCTCTTTCATGGCATAGCCCTAATCACTGAGACAATCCTAGAGCCATTCTAAACCTTGTGCTCTGATTACCAAGTTTGTCACGACCCAAGGGTATACCCTAGGTAACATGGCGTACTTGACCCCGAAGAGGTCTCATACAAGCCCTTATCATATCATAACATAAGTTAATAAAAAAGTACGGAAATTTAAAAAACTTATATGCATACAATTGAAATTTTTTCATAAAATGAAAGTGGAAGTCTTTACTACACTTTTGTCTCAAACCATCTAATACAACTTTCAATAAAACTCTTGGGACATAGCCCATACAATAGTCTCAACATGAAATAAAAGACATAAAGGAAAATAGTGGGTTTGTCCTCAAAGCTATGAGGACTCACCAAATCTTCAATCTTCTTAGCTCCTTAGAAACCTAGCTTCAAGATAGCAACTCAATCTCCAAACCCTACATTTGATGAGAATGTAGGCAAAGTATGCATTAGTACAAAATGTACTAAATATGTTAGATAGCATAATCATAAGAGCATAAAACAAGGGTTAGTCAAATATATAACATGTCACTCCCCAAATTAGGGGAGGCGTAATAGGTACCCAATGCCTCACTTGACTGAGCGAACAACTTAAACATAAAGGAAGTGAAATATTGAGGGCCAACAAAGCTGCCATAATTACCTGCTGAACAAAGATAATTGAACTAGCGAGGACACAACCCATCAAGGACATAATGAAATGGGCCGGCAAGGTCAACTTAGCTGATAAAGAACTAGCAAGCCAACAAGGCTTCAACTTAAACAATATACAATAAGTCGAAAATGCTACAAATCAGAGCTGAGAAGACCCAAAAAGGTATGTCTACAAGTCCCTACGAATAATACAACCTATCTGATTGGGAAAATGACACGACCCAGGGGTACCCCCTAGACGTAACATGGCGTACTTGACCCCGAAGGGGTCACATACAAGCCCTTAACATAATCATAACATAAGATCATAGAAAGTACGGGAAAATTTAAAACTTCTTTAAACCATATAATTGAAAACATTTTCATAAGCAAGCGAAAGTCTTTACTAAATCCTTGTCTCAAACCATCTATTAAACTCTTGAATAAAAGATTTGGGACACAGCCAATACAATGTCTAAATCATAAATAAATGACATAAAGGAATAATGGGTAAGTACAAAATGTACCATGTATGAAAGCTAACACAACAACATAAGAGCATTTCAAAATGGTTAGTCAACATAAGACATAAGCATACGAGATAATCACAAAGTCATAACACAATCTCCAACATAAGCATCATATAATCATAAGCCAACATAAGAAATAATATTTGAGCATAGGAGATAAGCCATATTCATATAAACATAATTGACTCTTAGTCATCTATACCATAATAGCACCATTCTCAAGTAACCTCAAAACCATACAGGTGCAAAACATGAGTAACATACCATAATACCACCCAAGCCAAGTACCCCTTTTTAGTCATCTTAATCATAGTCTATATACATGGTCAGCTCTTACTCTTCTTTACCATAAGAGTATCATACTCCTAAGTAACCTCAAGGCACACTTTTGCAATGCATGAAAGGCATCCTATAATACCATTCACACTAAGTATCACCTAGAAGTCAACATAATCATACTTACCCTCCTTTAGCCTCACTCTTTAGCTTACTTCATATAGACAAGGGAACTACCATCCTTAGTCAAACATACCATGGAAGGCAACTACAGCACAACCCTATATTAAAATACATCACTCAAAAGAACACTTTCTTGAATGACCCTAAGTCATACTTGTGCCATGCATGAATAGCATCCCATAATACTACTCATGCTATGTAATAGTTTTAGGTCCTCATACTAATACTTCTTGATTTGGATCCTAGTTCCTCTCTTTAACATTAGAACACTATGAGGTACTCTCATAAGCACATCTTAGTTCATTATTAGATCGAACCCTATGAGATACTACTTTTAGCATGTCTAGGTTCATCATCTACATGGACCCTATGAGATACTACTTTAAGCATGTCAAAGTTCATTCATACTCTTGATCACTATAAGGTACTTCATTAAGTAAGTCTTAGTTCAATTATGCTTTAGAACACTATGAGATGCTTTTTCAAGCATGTCTAAGTTCATTGGATATGGAGATTTGTACTAGAAACCTTAACTCAACTAAGTGAAGGCTTCAATCTCATGAGACCTAACTTTGGGAAAACCCACACTCTACTATGTAAGAGTTTCCCCTTTAACTTAGATAGTCCTCACATCAACTAGGTGTGCTTCTCCTTTCTACATGGAGCCAGGACCCTATATTGTGTGACACTCCTTCTCATCTTCAATATCAACTTGGAGCCAAGCATACACCCCAAGGTTTACTTGTTAAGCCTTACTTAACACTCATATCTCATAGAAGGATGTCCTTGACAACCAATCCATGTTCAAGTGATTCTATCACTTCATACTTTCAAGCATTCATAAAGTAAATTAGGTGAGTATAGGCCTTTCACCACAAATCCACCTATTAGACTTCGATTCATCACATTGATTCCACTCTCCAAGTCCTAGTGATTCAACATTCATGACTACAAGCCTTACTCTCAAAGCTTTACTTCATTCTATCATCATTCATATATAGATTACAAGACATTCAAGTAATAAGCTCCATCTTAAGCAATTCTCATCACACTCCTCATTACTAGGTGATTCTTAGTCATAATTCATCATAAAGGCACAATTCCATCTTTACAAGTCAGGACCCATCATACTCAATAAAGTCTAGTTCAATTCTTAATTATATGTTACTAACCTTGAACAATTACTACTCATGTCATTGATTTAAGAGAATGACTTTTGAACCTTCAATTTGACCTCTAATGGCATAAACCCATAAATATCACATTCATCAATTTAGACTAGGGTTTACCATAGAAATGACATAAATTCATAATAATAACACTAAACAAAGCTAAATCAATCATTATTAGGTATTATCTAATAGATTTGAATCATACCCACATCCTACCCACAATTGGGGGGTTACTAAGGGGGCTCTATGGGTGGAAGAACCCATAGATGATAATCTAAACATAATTTAATCAATGACCTAGCACAAGCCTTTATCAATGGAGCCTTTGTTCTTGACCTTAGCTTCAAGCCCTATCTTCTTCTTCAATGGAGGTCTTTCTTAGAGAGAGAAACATTTGGGTGGAGAGGATTTTGGGGTTTTTATTCGGGTCGTGTAAAGTGACTTAAAATTGAGGGCTAAAGACTTAATATCCCCAAATTAGGTGAATAAAACACATATAAAATGACCCCCACTTAAAACTAGTCGAATAGGAATTTACTAAACTAACCCTCACTTGGTTTTCCCTTGCCAGGGGCCACGCCCAAGTTCACGAGCCGTCAAGGGCACCACGGCCCGTGGTGGTTCCCGTGGTCCCTTGACCAGTGGCTCCCCTCAACTTGGCAAGCTCCCACAATTCAAAGGCATGACCACAAGCCGTGGTCATGACCACTGGCCGTGAAGTGGTTCGTGGTCCCTTGGACTGAAGCTAGTCTTCAAGGGTTGATCTCCCACAATGCTAAGGGGACATCACGGACCCCTTCATGGACCGTGGTCAAGATTACTGGTCATGAAAGTGGTCGTTAACAAGGGTCCCTACTTGGCCCTAAAAGGTTTTGACTTCCTTCCTCCTTAGGCACCTTCACGAGCCTTCCCACGATTCGTGGTCAAGACCATGAGTCGTGAAGTGGCTCGTGGATGTAAGCCACATTGAGGTAGCCCTGAAGGAGCTACTGCCTTGGTCTCACGAACCACACCATAAGCCGTGGTCCACTCCACGAGCAGTGGTGGTGGTCGTGGACTTGAGGCAGTGTGCTTCCACACTTGGGCAGCCTTGGCTTGGGCCTTGCCCCTTGCCTTGGCCCTCACTATGCCCTAGATGACCTACTAGTTTACGAAGTGTAAGACGTTGCTTGACATTCAACCCCTAAACCCTTCATTCCAAGCTTGTAAAGTCTCATCTAGGACTCTAATTAACGTACATCAAACCTTAGAACCCTAGCTAGAGGCTCTAGTTTGGTCTACTAACCCCCTTGGGAACATTCGTCCTCGAATGACGATCCTAAACACTCCTAAGAGGAAACGACTCTAGACTAGCAACAAATCATGCATGCAACATATCTAATGCACACAAACAAGGAGAAAAACCTCAACTCCCACTAAACATGCCCAATGCAACAAAAAGGAAGTAGGAACTTCATCAAACAACCCATTTAAGAAAGAAATTCTCATAACTAGTCATATTCAAGGAGGAACTACCATCTCCTAATCATATCATGCTCAACATGCTCTCATGGAGCCCATACACAACTTACTCTCAAAAAGCATTCATTTCAAGGAGGAACCTTTCAACTCCAAAACTAAAACATGCTTATACACTCATCTGATGAAGTCTATATGTAACTCTAGTCAATGCACTACAACATGAGGAAAATAATGCATATAAGTCATCTCTAACAAGACCTAAACATTTTCATGAACATGCATATAAGGAAATCATGGCAACACATAATCACATAATGACCTCCTTAGATAGGCACACTATCTCCCCCTTGGGAGTAAGCCTACACAAGTTCTTGTAAACATAATTCATAACATAAGGCAACAATGAAGCATCACTCATAATAAAGACAACTTCAAGTCCATCATAACAAGTCAAAAAAGACAAGAAATCCAGAAATTTACTAAAACAAAAACACATACCGGAAGGGACATGAGGAGATCACTCTTGATCTTCTCTAGATTGGAGAGCGTAAAACCTATTCTTCTTTTGAGGATCCTCATCAACATCACTAGAGTCAACTTTCTTACCCTCTCTTCCTTTAGCCTTAAGGACCGGGCAATCTCTCACTTTATGCCCATCCTTTCCACTTCCATAGCAACCATCCATGCCGGCTAGGCACTTACCATAGTGACTCCTTCCACATACGGTGCAAGTAGGCTTGGGAAATGGGAAGTCTTGGTTGGAATACTTTTTTCTAGACTTAGACCTACCTCGCTCATCGAACTTAGCATTGGGAACATTCCCATCATCACTTCTAGCTCTTTTCCCCTCCCTATTCATTTTCTTAAGATTTTGATCCTAAATTTGTTCGGCATGAACCATGAGACTTGAAATATTCATACTAGGGATAAGCATTACCGAACGACACTCATTTTCTACCATTTCAGACACTCCCATCACAAATTTATTCATTAGCCCTTGAGTCCACCACTAAAGTTGGAGCATACTTGGATAGTTGAGTGAAATTAAAAGCATACTCTTTCACACTCATACCTCTTTGACGAAGGTTAATGAATTCTTGCATCTTTTGTTCCCTCAACTCTAGGGGAAAGAACCTATCTAGGAATGCTTCTTTGAACCCTTCCCACTCTATTGGGCCCGCTTCTACCGGCCTACTATCATTCCATTGTTCTTACCAAATTTGTGCTATGTCCCTCAATTGATAAACGGCTAGTTCTGCTTTCTCTACCGTAGTCAAGCCCATGATGGCAAGCACCTTACATCTCATCTATAAAACCTTGAGGATCTTCTTCCATCTTGGAGCCATAAAACTTTGGAGGGTTCATTCTCAAAAACTCCCTTACTCTAGAAGCACTCATCCCCCTTATTGGGTTTGCCGGAGCCACAACATCTTTATTGGCTTGCGTCGTCAAGGCTTGAGCCAACAATTGCATAGAAGCCCTAAACTCCGCTAGGGTGGCATTCCCAATTGGAGGGTCATTTGGAACTTGAGGAGGAGCTTGGTTTGGGACTTGAAGAGGAACTTATTGTTCATCATTGTCTTCCTCATCCCTCCTAGCATTAGCCCAAGTATTAGTCATAACCTGGAAAACCATAGAACAAAGGTTAGGAGAAAGACCTACTAGATCTAAACTCTATAGCACGACTTTAGAGAATAAAGAAATGAGATTTCCTAAACATCCAATAGCCTCCTATTCATAAATGTGGAGCGCTTCACATTTATGAACAAGACCCTACTAGACATGGTTTGAGACAATCCTAGAAACATCCTAAACCTTGTTCTTTCATACCAAGTTGTCACCACCCAGGTGTACCCCCTAGACGTAACATGGTGTACTTGACATCGAAGGGGTCGCATACAATCCCTTAGCATAATCATAACATAAGATAATAGAAAGTACGGGAAAATTTAAAACTTATTTAAACCATACAATCGAAAACATTTTCATAAGCAAGCGGAAGTCTTTACTAAATCCTTGTCACAAACCATCTATTAAACTCTTGAATAAAAGACTTGGGATGCAGCCCATACAATGTCTAAAACATAAAGAAATGACATAAAGGAATAATGGGTTTGTCCTCGAAGCTATGAGGACTCACCAAAATCTTCAACTCTTCTTGCAACTTCTAGAAAGCTATCCTCCAAAGGAAACTCAAACTCTGGAACCCTACATTTGATTAGAATGTAGGCAATATGCGTTAGTACAAAATGTACCAAGTATGAAAGCTAACACAACAACATAAAAGCATCTCAAAATGGTTAGTCAACATAAGACATAAGCATAAGAAATAATCACATAGTCATAACATAATCTCTAACATAAGCATCATATATTCATAATCCAACATAAGACATAATAATTGAGCATAGGAGATAAGCCATATTCATATAAACATAATTGACTCTTAGTCATCTATACCATAATAGCACCATTCTCAAGTAACCTCAAAAGCATACAAGTGCAAAGCATGAGTAACATCCCTTAATAACACCCAAGACAAGTACCCCTTTTTAGTCATCTTAATCATAGTCAATATACATGGTAAACTCTTAAGCTTCTTTACCATAAGGGTATCATACTCCTAAGTAACCTCGAGGCACACTTGTGCAATGCATGAAAGGCATCCCATAATACCATTCACACTAAGTATCACCTAGAAGTCAACATAGTCATACTTACCCTCATTTAGCCTCACTCTTTAGCTTACTTCATATAGACAAGGGAACTACCATCCTTAGTCAAACATACCATGGAAGGCAAATATAGCACAACCCTATCTTAAAATACATCACTAATAAGAACTCTTTCTTGAATGACCCTAAGTCATACTTGTGCCATGCATGAATAGCATCCCATAATACTACTCATACTAAGTTCTACTTTTAGGTCCTCATACTAATACTTCTTGATTTGGAACCTAGTTCCTCTCTTTAACTTTAGAACACTATGAGGTACTCTCTTAAGAACATCTTAGTTCATTATTAGATCAAACCCTATGGGATACAACTTTTAGCATGTCTAGGTTCATCATCTACATGGACCCTATGAGATACTACTTTAAGCATGTTTAAGTCCATTCATACTCTTGAACACTATGAGTTACTTCATTAAGTAGGTTTTAGTTCAATTATGCTTCAGAACACTATGAGGTGCTTCTTCAAGGATGTTGAAGTTCATTGGATATGGAGATTTCTACTAGAAACCTCAACTCAACTATGTGAAGGCTTCCATCTCATGAGACCTATCTTTGGGAAAACCCACACTCTACTACGTAAGAGTTCCCCCTTTAACTTGGATAGTCCTCACATCAACTAGCTGTGGTTCTCCTTTTTACTTGGATCCCGGACCCTATCTTTTATGACACTCCTTCTCATCTTCAATATCCACGTGGAGCCAAGAATACACCCCAAGGTTTACTTGTTAAGCCTTTCTTAACACTCATATCTCATGGAAGGATGTCCTTGACAACCAATCCATGTTCAAGTGATCTATCACTTCATACTTTCAAGCATTCATAAAGTAGATTAGGTGAGTATAGGCCTTTCACCACAAATCCACCTATTAGACTTCGATTCATCACATTGACTCCACTCTCAAAGCCCTAGTGATTCAACATTCATGACTACAAGCCTTACTCTTACTTCATTCTATCATCATTCATATATAGATTATAAGACATTCAAGTAATAAGCTTCATCTTAAGCAATTATCATCACACTCCTCATTACTAGGTGATTCTTAGTAATAATTCATCATAAAGGCTCAATTCCATATTTACAAGTCAATACCCATCATATTCAATAAAGTCTAGTTCAATTTTTAATTATATGTTACTAACCTTGAACAAATACTACTCATGTCATTGATGTAAGAGAATCAGTACTTTTGAACTTTTAGTTTGACCTCTAATTTCATAAACCCACAAATATCACATTCATCAATTTAGACTAGGATTTACCATAGAAATCATATAAATTCATCATAATATCACTAAACAAAGCTAAATCAATCATAATTAGGTATTAACCACTAGATTGGAATCATACCCACAATTTAAGAAGAACCCTAGTTAGAATTGGGTTTTTAATCTACAATTGAGGGATTACTAAGAGGGTTCTATGGGTGGAAGAACTCATAGATGATAAGATAAACATACCTTAATCAATGCCCTAGCACAAGCCCTTAGCAATGGAGCCTTTGTTCTTGACCTTAGCTTCAAGCCCTTGCTTTTTCTTCAATGGAGGTCTTTCTTAGAGAGAGAAATATTTGAGTGGAGAGGATTTAGTGGTTTTGATTTGGGTCTTGTGTAAAATGACATAAAATTGGGGGCTAAAGACTTAACATGCCCTAATTAGGTGAATAAAACACATATAAAACGACCCCCACTTAAAACTAGTCAAATAGGAATTTACTAAACTAACTGTCACTAGGTAGCCCCTTGCCAGGGGCCACGCCCAAGTTCACAAGCCATCAAGGGCACCACGTCCCGTGGTGGTGCCCGTGGTCCCTTGACCAGTGGCTCCCCTCAACTTGGCAAGCTCCCACAATTCAAAGTCATGACCACGAGCCTTCTCACGAGCCGTGGTCGTGACCACTGGCCATGAAGTGGCTCGTGGTCCCTTGGACAATAGCTAGTCTTCAAGGGTTGATCTCCACATAGCTAAAGGAAATTCACGGACCCCTTCACATACCGTGGTTAAGACCACTGGTCGTGAAGGTGGTCGTGAACAAGGATCCCTACTTGGCTCTAAAAGGTTTTGACTTCCCTCCTCCTAAGGCACCTTCACGAGCCTTCCTACGATCCGTGGTCAAGAGCACAATTTGTGAAGTGGCTCGTGGAGGCAAGCCACATTGAGGCAACCCTTAAGCAGCTACTGCCTTGTTCTCACGAACCACACCACGGGCCGTGGTGGTGGTCGTGGACTTGAGGCAGTGTGCTTCCACAACTGTGCAGCCTTGGCCTTGGCTCTTGCCCCTTTCCTTGGCCCTCACTATTCCCTAGATGACCTACTAGTTTACGAAGTGTAAGAAGTTCCTTGACGTTCAACCCCTAAACCCCTCATTCCAAGCACATAAAGTCTCACCTACGACTCTAATTCACGTACATCAAACCTTAGAACCCTAGCTAGAGGCACTAGTTTGGTCTACTAGTTTGCGGGGTGTTATAGAAAAGTCCCCAACTACACCAAAAACTATTTACAAAACTCAAGAGTGTTCAATCTATAAGCAACTTATAGCTCCAGGAAGAATGGAGCTTTCCATTATTCAGCTGAGACAACACCCCTATTGCAAAGTCGATCAGGACATTTGTCTAAACCTGCAGCACGACATGCAGCGTCCCCAGGCAACGGGACGTCACTACAAATGAAAAAGTATTGGTATGTAAGGCAGAAAATGAAATCATAAGTAGTTGTGATAAAAAAAAAGGTAATAGAGATACCACCGGAAACTAAAACTCTAATAGCCCCCATGGATGACATCTGACATCATAGTAGTCAAATTTGCATGATATGCTCGATTAATCATATGCCGTGAATATATATATATATATATAGAGAGAGAGATAGATGCAAATGCATGTCATACCCAACCAGATGCTAGTA
Organism: Solanum acaule; assembly: GCA_036250505.1. Lineage (NCBI taxonomy): Eukaryota > Viridiplantae > Streptophyta > Magnoliopsida > Solanales > Solanaceae > Solanum > Solanum acaule. Next base: position 45,289 of record JAJOOR010005065.1, on the reverse strand, counting down.
ATGATGGTGCTTTTCGGTAGCTAACCGGCATCATATTCGCCAACTTGTGGCCATTAGTGTCTCATACGTATAAATATATGCAATAGGCCCCATACATCCCGATTACAGCTCGGGAGTAGAATATATAGCATGTCATGTCATGAACTTATTATGCATATATATTATAGTTGTCATGCTGCCAATCTGGGCCCACTGGTACTGTTGTTATGTTAATCCCGTAAACTCTTTTGTATATGTTGACACCCAATTTTGACCGACCTTTAACCCTTTTTGGGAATGCTATTCAATTAAATACGCATTTTTTAAATATATTTCGAGTATAAAATTTTAGTCGATTTTGTATAAAAATTATATATTTTAATACGCATGCTTTATAAAATTATCGTAAATATTATTAAAATATTTTTAAAATTATTCGTAAAACTCGAAATAATTATTTTACTCAAATGTTTTAAAGTTAAGTGATTTTAATTATATAACAAATATTATAATATTTGTAGTATTTTAATTGAATAGCATTTTTTTTATTTTCCTCAAAATTGTTTAAATTGTAGCCTATTTTATTTTAATTCCTTTCAATTCTAGCCTATTCAATTTCAATTGTATTGCAATTATAACCACCTTTTCATTTCAATTCTAGTCCAATTTTATTGCAATTTTGGCCATTCTAAATCCCTTGCAACTCCCATCTCATCCGTCCATCCTTTAAGATAAATCTTAACCGTTCATCTCTTATTAAATCAACGGACGAGATTGATCCTTTTAACTTTTCCTATTTTTGTGCTAAGAGATCAAAACCCTAAAAATCAATTTTCATTCTTTCTCCCTCTCTCAACAGATCAGCCGCCTCCCTCAGCTCTCCTCTCCATTTTTTTTTCCGGTGAAACTCATCACCACCTGCTGGTGGCAGCCGTCCCCCTCTCTCTCCCTCGCCTCTTCTCTTTTTCCTCCTCTCTCCACCAGCGCTCTTCGTCTCTTCTCTTCTTTTTCCAGCGAAAGCAGCATCAACAGCCAGCAGCCAGCAGCTCTTCCAGCGAGCAGGCTCCTCTGACCGGCAGCAGCAGCGAGCAATTCCGACAACCAGCAGCCCCAACCTGCAGCCGAAGTAGCAGCTCCAGTAGCTGCGATCGAGAACAGCAAGCCACCAGCAAACAGCGAAAGCCAGCTCCGACCCCGGTAATCCTTAAATATGGTAAAAGGACATTTTTATTTGAAAAGTATGCCTTTGTCAAGTTTAGAAACCAACATGCATTCACAATGTAAAACACAAACCATAATCACACTTACACTCATTACATGGTAATATCAACACCTTAGCAACCTCTAACGAATACTTGTGCAATGTATGGTTGGCATCCCATAATACCAAACCTACTAAGTACCCCTTTGAAGCTCCCTTCGTCATGCATATCATCTTTAGACCTAATTATAATCATTAGTCACCAATAAGGAAATAGTCATGAACATTACTTTGAATACAAGGGAAGTGATTCATAATAACTAACCATTCAAGACACATGTATGCATTTGTATCTCATCATAATATAAAGGAACCATCCCACCACATCCTACCAAGTCCACTTATGCAATGTGGAAGTGAAGTCCCATACCCCCACTCCTACTAAGCAAACTTACCAAGAAGTCAGAGTATAGTCCATTCTAATTCATTATCATTCATTTAGGGAAGAATAGCCATACCGACATAGACCATGTGAGCTATATGGAATCCGGTGTCATGTAACCCCACACCGAAAGAAGGTGTCCTACTTGCCTAAGCTAGGACTAAATGTATTAGCGTCTAGGTGGATCCACTAGATAAGTCCTATGTTGGCATGTAGTTATGGGAAACCCGCCCTATTTCATTGGCGGAGGGGCTTCCATCTCATGAGTTCACTTTGGATGACCCTCCCTATTGCATTGGCAGAAGGGCCCTTACCTCATTATCCATATCCACTTGGTGGTAAGCATTATTTCGGAAATTATACATAAAGTCTTGAATTTCATTTACATTTGTGAAAGAATTCTCCATCCCTCATTTAATACAATCCATCAAAATAGCTCATAGATTCATTAAAGGTGAGAATGTACTTTCAACCTTAAAATCAACATTAGTTTGTGAGTAGAACTTTCACATTACATTCATAGTGTTTTCATGAGAAATATACTTTCAATCAACATAATACATCATCATCATCCTAGACTATTCATGCATCATCAAGTATAACGGTAAGGGAAGAACAACCTTTCAACAATACCATACTTTACACATTATTCATAGGAGATTTACTTTCTAAATGAATCAATAGGTTATACACAACTTCCATCAACATGTACAAACCATATCAATGTACCCTTTTTCAAGATCATGAATCATGTCTCACAATTACACCTAAAGATACTACAATAGGTATGAACAAAACAAGATTCAATAACTAAATTCACATAGAAACAATCCATAGTAGTCACCTTGCATCAATACAACCATCAAAATACTTTAAATTGGGGTCATGGGGGTGTTCATGGGTTCAGGGTGAATTTTACAATGTGAATCACCATTAAATATGAAATCATCCACAATATAATGCAATTAACATATTAAAATCATTTTTAGGAAGAACCCATGGTTGGAATAGGAAACCTAGTTTTTGAACAAGTTACCAATTTCGAAATCAAGAGTAGAAGGGCTTCATGGAGAAAAGTGTTCCATCAATCAAGGTCCCCATACCTTAATTGATGTTTTCCCACGAAATTGGAGTGAAAATCTTGGAGCTTGAACCCTAATCTTTAGCTTCTTCTTTGTTCTTCAATGGAGTTTAGAGAGAGTATTTTGAGAAAGAAGTGGGTTTGATTTTGAGTTAGTGAGTTATGAGAGTTAAAAGACTTGTTTAATACTTAAAAATACTTTAATATACTTAAAACAACTTATAATAACCGTTCCCCACCCTAACCTAATTAATTAGTGAATTACCAAACCATCCCTACTTAGGCCGAACCTAGGTAGCTTTCCCAGGCACGATCCATGAACCCCAAACCACCGAGTGTGGATGGGTCCATGGAGAGTGGATGGGTCCATGGTCCGTCCTGGCTGTCCATGGTTTGGTTCGGAGAGGGGTAGCTCGAGGTGTAGGTGAGCAGACTAAGTCTCAACTCACGAGACCCTTCCCCGGGGCATTAGTCGGTCCACGGACCGTACTACACGCTCGTGGAATGGTACTGGGGCTAGGACATTTTGGGGGTCCATGGATGAAACCAGGTGTTGACTCACGATCCCCACCTACGGGGCGTGAGTCAACCTACGCCTCGTAGGTTGCCTCTCGTGGATGAGGCTGTTTTATACAACTTTTAGAGCAGCCCCTTGGCTCTCATCAAGGACCCTTGGTGGTTCCTCATAAGAGCCATGCCTTGACGTTTAGGCACTAGGACCTTAATACTAAGTTAGGAAAATTATTTTGAGACTCTCACCTTACGTTTTAACTTCCTTAGGCTATTACACTACACGTTAGGCTCTAGGTTAGGTCATTAGATATATGGGGTGTTACACCTGAGCTGCCACCCTTCGATACAAATTGGGATTGGCCCATGCTAGGCTTTCGCCCCTGAGTTGCCACCCTTCTATACAATTGAGATCGACCCATGCTAGGCATTTACCCCTGGGCAGCCACCCATAATTATACATATTGTTTCACTTAGATTCTTTAATCTTTGAGATTGTTGTTTTGATATTCATCACTCTTTTGAGATTTTTCTTTTGAGATTGTTGTTTTGGTGGTCATAATCATTGTTCAGATTTGGAACTATTGACCAGTAGTAGAAGACATTTGAATATGGACTTACAATAGTAACAATGACATGGGAAGCAAATGTGACATGAACGTGTAATACGTTGGAGCTTATATGACTCAGTAAGCATTTTGGCATCTCAAATTGAAGCATATATCAAGTGAAGACATTTAACATTCAGCCAAGAGATTTGAACTATATATGATAGCCAAATACTCACTAACAAATATCAAATACAAGATATACATGAACGTGGAACCAAGGGAGAACGTGGGCAGATTAAACTGAAGGACGGATATATATTCCAAGTAACTACATATAAAATGTACAATAGAGCAAGTTGGGATTTTGTGAGGTAACATTATCATCTATCACAATGGGCGTGATAACTAATAAAGGGAACATGTCAACACTTGAAAGAAGACTTTATGATGGAGTAGATACTTGCACAAGTTTGCAAGTTATGGGCAAATTGTATATCCAACATATAAACATACGTAGACTGATTTCACGTATCAGGACACTAATTCCAGTTCAAGTGCCAACAATCATGAGTAGTAATATAACCCAACTAGTGAGTTGGGGTCAAGTCCCAAGGGAACGGTTCGTAATTGAGAATAAATAGAAAAGCGTAAATGTGTTCAAGTCAATTATAGCTATAAACATTTACGAAGAAAAACATAATAAATTAAAGGGTGACACAAGTGTCAGGTATCAAAAGGGGGTTTTGTAACCAATTATCAATTAAAACGACAACTAAAGACGAAGATTGAGATGAGATTCTTAGGATGTGATAGGATTATGGGCTAAGATAAACAACCGGGTAATTGCTATTGATTGTAAATCGCTGTAAATTGGTAACTAAGCTAGACTATAGTGGGGATAAACTTTCTCTCGAATAATTTACCCCGAATCAAATGGTTTCTCTCGAACACCAATAAGCGGCAATGAAGCACAACCTTTGCTTTAATCCATTTACTCGCTCGAGCTGAATGTGTGGGAGAGGGTTTAGGATTCACTCTCTCGAGCTGAACCCATTACAACCCAATTACCACAGATCATTGATTCAGTAGTTTTGGTTTTACGACCTCTCTCTCTCGCAACCCAAAAACATGAAGTTAAAATTGTATTTGCAACTACAACCCCATTCAAACACAACCATTGAAAGAAATCACCTTTAAACAGCGAATAATCAATCAACTAGTAATACCCAACAGTAAATTCAACCCATATTCATATAATCACACCCTAAGAATTGGGGTTTAACTAGACATAGTAAAGAGATAAAAATTGGTACGGAAAAGTGTTTCCATCAAGTGGGTATGATTGATATGGTCTTTAAAAATGTCAAAGATGAAGAATCTTCAATACCCAATTCCAATTTCTTCAAAATGGGAATCTTTAAAATTTCCAAATATAAGGAAAATTGTCTCCAAAAACCAAGTTCTAAAACTGAATAATAATATGATTTCCTACAAAATCTAATACTAAGCTAAAATATAAACAATAATTTATAGTTGTCAAAATGTGTGCTGCGAAGGTTCAGTCGGCGCAGTTAGTCGGGATCGCCGATCCACTCGGCGATCCACCCTTTGGTCATTTGTATCGCCTTTTTGGTTTTGCCTTCAACATCCTTGAGGTCCTGTAACTTTGGGCGATAAGGCACTGCATCGCGGAATTGTTGGGCAACTCGCCGACTGCTCCTTTCTATCACCGACTTGATTTTCTCCTTCAGGGCTTGGCACACTGGAACATTAGGTGAGATCAAGGCCCGGTGACTCACCCAATGGTTTAGGCGATCCTCAGGCCTTCTTTTCTTTGTTCTTTCAGCTGCCTTATTCCTCTTTGCTCAACAGTGTCCATGTTTAAGTGCAAATACCTGAAATTCAAGGATTTATATTAGCTATTGAGACAAAATATGCATTCGAGGACACTAAATCTATTAAAATTAATCCCTAAATGAGTCCAAATTGTTGACTCATCAACACCCCCAACTTAAACTTTTGCTTGTCCTCAAGTAAAACTCAAGTTCAGCAGTTTAAAAAGGATGTCTCAAACAGTGCTACACATGACTCAATCATTAATGCACACAAGAAGACTGAATTTACTCATGCAAGGATCAATTGTACACTCAGAGATTCAAGTTGTGACTCACCATTACCAAAGAATCTCAAGCTCACATTACTTGCTTCAAATGCAAGTCCAAGCTCAACAAAGGTGATCAAATGCCCTCACACAAAGAATGATTCCATATTCACACACAATGGTTCAACAATTTAAAGTTTCGGAATCTAATGCAACGCTCACACTCAATGTATGATTTCACCTATAGGGTTGCCCGTATTTTCTAACCAACATTTGTTTCAGGTCACTCAAGATCGAAAAGGTCTTTTCAAGGCTTGTAACGGGGATGAGTGCAAATGTATGGTCATTTAGGGTCGTAGGCTATAGTCCTCATGAAACGTGGTGTGAACAACACTTTTTTTCCTTTTCTTCGTCATTTTTCATTTGTGTTTACAAGTCATCCCATTATTCACTTTGCATGGACTGCTGGAAACCCCATTTCATTTTGTATTTTCACAACTTTATTCCACAAAATTTTCATTTTGTTTTGTTTTTTCATTCTTTTCTTCTCATTTTTTTTTTGTATTGAGGGGTTCCATTTTTCTCGAAACATGGGTAAAAGGGGACTTTCTTGCACGTCTTGATTTGCCTTCTCTTTTCACCACACCCCCAAATTAGGCTTTTGGTCTAAGTTGGCTATTTAAACAAACCACAAATCATGAGAATTATGGGTAATGGATCAATCAAAGGTCACAATGATTTCAAGTTTATTCCAAGAAAAGGTCAAGGCTCAAAGGATGCTCAAAAGGGGTTCACATACTCACAAGGTAGCCACAAAAAGAGGTATAATGTCAAATTGTTTAAAACTCTTTAAAGTTGCCTAAGATCAAATCATGAGTTCACATAGTCAGCCGGACCAACGAGGCAAATTCTAGGTGTCATCACACATGGTTCACGGTAAGCTCATCACACAAGGCATTGACACCAAAGTCAAACAAGACTCCACACTTTCGCTAGTGTGCAATGTTCATCACAAAAGACTCAATTCGATAGTTGGCTAGTCACAACGAGAAGCAGAGAGTTCACATATTGGCTACGCAACTTCATTTGGCCTCATCGTAGCGGCACATTTATTTTTGTTCGATTATGAGAACTATTCAAGTCATCGATATTGATCAAAACTGATACTCAAATTTGCACAAAAACAACCACTTTCAATACAAACAAGAGGTGGCAAATTTTTTTCGAAAGGGTCAAAAATCATTTATAATTAAAAACACGGAGCCACATGCTCACACATCCACAAAAAGCAGTGTATAATCACAAATTTAGCTCAAAGCCCAAATATATATACAAAACAAGAATGACAGATGTCACATAAAAGGTGGGCCTCACCCCGCCACAAACTATTGTATTTTTCCTCAAATGCAAACAAAATTATCTAAAAGTTAACATGAAAGTAAGATAGAGAGGGAGGTAAAAAGGGGATCCTGTCTATGCAGTCACTTCTTCTGTCTGGGCATCAGTGTCCGGTGCATTAGTCTAGACTTAGGTATCAGTGCTCGTAGTTACCTCAGAAGGAACAGTAGTACCAGACCCACCATGAGTTTCCACAGGTGTATCTGCCAAAAAGTTCCACACAACTGCATAGAATCCCCGGGCCCAAAAAGGAATAGAGGGTCCTCGGGGAGTAGTCTCCCTGTTATAATTTGACCTCTTACCCTTGCCTTTATCTCCAGGTGGAGGTTAGTGTCTTCCCTTCTTGGGAGGCTTTGATCTCCCTTCATTTATTTTGAAATTCCGTACTCTTATCTCTCGGGGTGGCATGATTCTCCCTGTAACTTTTGGTCTAACCATATCTACAGCATCGAGAAAAAGTTAAGAAAATTTTCAAACAAAAGCATAGAAAATCAATTGCAGACAAACTCGTCGAACCGGTTGGCGAGTCGTCCAATTGCTTTGGCGAGCTAAATCGGGCTTGTCTAAAGGATTGACTTTAAAGCTATGGAATTTGGGTGGTGGGACAAGTCTTTTGACGAATCGCCAATAGCTTTCAGTGAGCAGGAATTAGCTCGCCGGGAATTACAGTGCAAAAAGGGTTCAGTGGTGCAGACAAAGGGTGATCAAGAAGACTTTTGGTGAGTCACCTAGTCCCCTCAGCGACCTCAAGCTTCTTGCCGAAAGTTACATAACCCAACAATACATAAAGCATGAAATTAAAGGCGAGATAGGGACATTAGATGAAACGTCGAGTGGTTCGGTGAGCTCGACCCAGCTTGCCAAATGACCCAACATGCCTATTTTCATTTCAACTTCTCGAAATCAACCCCGCAACCACTGAAAACAAAATCAAAACATGCACAACTCAAATTCAAACAAGACCCATAACACCCATTTCCTCGAGATGTTCAGACTTCTCCCGATTTTGCCAAATTTGGCCATTTAACGACATTTGCCCTTAAGAAAGATGTCAACCACTCTATCATTAGGCAAATTACGCCATTTGGCAAAAAATACAGGCTACTCAAACTTCACCTAACTAAACCTATCGATATGAAAGAACAACCCCACAAAATTTAACCAATTTCAAAGCACAAGAACACGGGGAATCGACAATATAAGCATTACGACAAGATTAATAATTCAAATCAAGCATTCAAACCTACTAATCCTATCAGAGAGGCCTAACACACATCAACAACATAATATTGCTTGCATAAGAGTACAAATTACTTAAAACAAACGTGGGATTCAGAAAATCACCCTTTTATCCTGATTAAAACAAGATTGAAATGCTAGGTGGCAAAGTAATCAAAATCCGAGCACAAATCAACTACTCAAATACAGTAATAAAGTAAGAAATATAGAAAATACTAAATGGGTGTAAGTTTGTGAAGATGAAAAGTGAGGGAAAGTGAAGAGTTTGAAAGTTTAAACCTTTGGCCTTTTAATGAACCATCCAGTTCTTGCCCAGTCAGCGACGTTAGTCATGATCACCGAATCACTCGGCGACACGCCGAGTGATCACTTACCTCGCCAAGTTTTACAGGACCTCTAGTTAATCTAGGGGTCCAAATGGCAGTCTGGGTTGGGGTCGCTGACCTCTTCGGTGATGCGCCGACTGGCCTTTCTGCTTGCCAACCTGTACTTTTCAACAACTTACCCACTTTGTCCTACACAAACAACACACCATTTTTTCTAAAACAAAAATTAAGCAATAAAAAGGGTCTTGGGTTGCCTCCCAAGCAGCGCCTTAGTTAACATCATGGCACGACGTAAGTCCACCTTGAACCTTCATTCTTGGGGTTGGCCATAGTATCACAAGGCAAACCCTCTTTAGACTGTGAGTACACATACGACAACACTTGGTCTGTTTGGGCGTCTTGCAACTGATTAATCATGGAATAAGAGGTTATCATCTGATTATTCATTAGGACATTTTCTTTTAGTTCATTTAACACTCTATCTTGTTCTTCGTTTTTGTATAGAATGAATGAGAGAGCCTCTTCATTTTGTTCACTCTCCTACTGCTTCATCTTTTGACACTCGTGATGAGGAAGGTACTTGTCCTTTTTGTTGGACCTTGCCTCTAATTCCATAACTTTATTAGACAAGACATCGAATTGCATAAAGAATGTTGCCCATTCTCGGTCTTTCTTTGTTTCCTTGTAGGTTTTAACCATGCCATCAAGGAGGTGGAGTACTACTTCATAAGGTTGTTGGATCAATCAACCTGCAAATAGTGCATCAACAACGCTTCTATTTTTGGAACCAAGACCGCTATAGAAGCACTCCAGTAGAAATTTATCTGACATTCTATGAGATGGCACTGCTGCAGTATTGCTTTAAATCTCGACCATATCTCATGGATAGTCTTACCTCCCAATTGTTTGAACATTAGGATATTATCCCTAAGATTCAACAGTCTAATAAGGGGATGGTCCATTTGGTAACCATTGTCACTATTCACACTCATCTTTCATGTTGCAATACACAAACAAGCAAAACAAACTAAAATTTAAGTAAGTAAAAGTATAACTAACAAGAACAAAATGCAACGTAACTAAAAATTCTCAAGTAACACCACTCCCCGATAGCAGCATCATTTTGATTTCACGTAACAGGATACTACTTCCAGTTCAAGTGCCAACGATCGTGAGTAGTAATATAACCCAGCTAGTGAGTTAGGGTCTAGTCCCAAGGGAGTAGTTCGTAATTGAGAATCAATAAAAAAGCGTAAATGTGTTCAAGTCAATTATAGCTATAAATATTTACAAAGAAAAACATGATAAATTAAAGGGTGACACAAGTGTCAAGTATCAAAATGGGGTTTTCTAATCAATTATCAATTAAAATGACAACTAAAAAACGAAGATACAAATATGGAGATGAGATTCTTAGGATGTGATAGGATTATGGGCTAAGGTAAACAACCAGGTAACTGCTATTGATAGTAAATCGCTGTAATTGGTAACTATGCTAGACTGTAGTGGGGGTAAACATTCTCTCAAATAATTTACCCCGAATCAAATTGGTTTCTCTCGAACACCAATAAGCGGCAATGAAGCACAACCTTCTCCTTAGTCCATTCACTTTCTCAAGCTGAATGTGTGGGAGAGGGTTTAGGATTCACTCTCTCGAGCTGAACCCATGATAACCCAATAAAGATAGACCATCGATTACATAGTTTTGGTTTTACGACCTCTCTCTCGAGCAAGCCAAAAACATGAAGTTAAAATTGTATTTGTAACTACAACCCCATTAAATTTAAACACAACCACTAAACAAAATCACCTTTAAATAGCGAATAAACAATCAATTAGCAATACCCAACAGTAAATTCAACCCATATTCACATAATCACACCCCAAGAATTGGGGTTTAGCTAGACATAGTAAGAAATAAAAACCTATACCAAAAAGTGTTTCCATCAAACGGGTACGATTGATATGGTCTTTACAAACGTCAAAGATGAAGAATCTTCAATACCCACTTCCAGTTTCTTTAAATTGGGAATCTTTAAAATCTCCAAAGATAAGGAAAATTGTCTCCAAACACCAAGTTCTAAAACTGAATAATATTAAGATTTCCTACAAAATCTGATACTAAGCTAAAAATCTAAACAAGTATTTATAGTTTTCAAAAAGTGTGCTGCGAAGTTTCAGTCGACGCAGTTAGTCAGGATCGCCGATCCACTCGACAATCTGCCCTTTGGTAATTTGTATAGCATTTTTGCTTTTGCCTTCAGCATCCTTGAGGTCCTGTAATTTTGGGCGATAAGGCACTGCATCGCAGAACTGTTCGACGACTCACTGACTGCTCCTTTCTATCACTGACTTGATTTTCTCCTTTAGGGCTTGGCACACTTTAACGTTAAGCGAGATCAAGGCCATTTGGTGACTCGCCCAATGGTTTAGGCGATCCTCATTCCTTCTTTTCTTTGTTCTTTCAGCTGTCTTGTTCCTTTTAGGTCCAATAGTGTCCGTGCTTTGTCCCTAAGTTCAAATACCTAAAATTTAAGGATTTATATCAGTTATTGAGATAAAATATGCATTCAAGGACACTAAATCAATTAAAATTAAGCCATAAATGAGTCCAAATCATGGAATCATCACGTACCATATGTAATCTAGGATCATTTTGATTTATATAAGTGGAATACGTGCCAAGGGTACTTTGATGATGAAACAAGTTTAAACCTTGAATGCTAAGAGTAAGCACATAAATTTAGTAATAAACTCATATTAGAGTACTAACTTTACTGCTCTAGGAGTAGGAACTGTAACTATGGATCAGTCACTACCAAAGGCACTTAGAAAGCTTACTTTGTAATACAAGTGTTGGATTCATGCCAAAGAAATAGGAAATTGAATAGCCTTATATACCTTGCTACAAAATTCAAAAAGTATGACTTAAGATCCTTCACTTCAGATTACTAATATACAATAAAATAAGTTGTAAGACTAGTATTAGTAGCTAATCAACCAATATGAGCTACTTGATCTCACCAAAATAGTAACCAAGCAGTAAACATGCAATTTATCTAGCCACTGTTTTCTTTCCTTCCCTTTCCCTTTAATCACATCTATATACCATACGACCTTCATATCAGGTCCTCCCCAAAACTCCCTACAATATTTAAGTCCTTTAACGTCTCCATAACTTCTCCACAAATCCAGTCCCAACCCTTATCTTAACATACATAAAACAATCCTTAAACATAATAATGTAACAGAAGCAATATGAATCTTGATTTTTTATCACTAGCCCTTGAAGAGCTAACATTACTCTTAAGATGCTCAAACGAGCTCGTAATTGAATTTAAAGGGGACTCCCCTCCATGGCTGTTCCAACATGCACTAACCACCAGAAGATCCTTCCCAATAATACACCATATAGAAGAAACAAATTCCAACTCACTAACACATATCAAATGTCCTAATTAACTCAAGAACAAGAGGGAGAAAATTGCAGTAGCTTACCTTGCTGGATAGAACTAGCACTTTCTAAGACTTGGATTCTTCAAGGTAAAGGTTGTTCTTCTCAACTTGTCTTAACTTATACCTTCCAATAGATTTAACTCCCTAATATTCAAGAACCCTAATACTATAATGATTGTTGTATGAAGCTAACAAAGAGAAGAGAGAAAGCTCTAGAAATAAGTTTTTTGTTAAAGTAAAACATAGTTGGAACAAGCTGATATTAATCCTTTCTAAAGGGACCTGCTTTGGCCAGCTTTCTCACTCATTTTGGGCCATAATTTATCAAGTAGGTGATAAACCTGTTTGGACTTTCCACTTGAGCCTTTTTGGACATAAGAATATTGGGCCTTGGTTGTCCATTTTCCCCTTATTCTTCTAATCAACTTGGGCCAGATTAATGCAAGTAGGTGGTAGTGTAATTGGCCAAATAACATGGTCAAAAGAGTCTTAGTAGGTTATGTACCTACTTGGTCCTTTAGGCTGGTCAATAAGTCAAAGTAGATGATGCACCTAGTTGATCCTTTTGGCTGGTCAATAAGTCAAGGCAGGTGATGCACCTACTTGTCACCTACTAGCTTAGTTAAGTCAAGCAAGCACCTCAATATTTTATTCCATTTCTAGACTATACAATTCAAAAAGTATGACTTAAGTTCCTTCTCTTCAGATTACTAATCTACAATAAATTAAGTTGTAAGACTAGTATTAGTAGCTAATGAACCAATATGTGCTACTTGATCTCACTAAAATAGTAACCAAGCAGTAAGCATGCAATTTATCTAGCCACTATTTTCTTTCCTTCCCTTTCCCTTTAATCACGTCTACATACTATACAACCTTCATATTAGGTCCTCCCCAAAGCTCCCTACATTATTTAAGCCTTTTAACGTCTCCATAACTTCTCCACACATCCCGTCACATCCCTTATCCTAACATACATAAAAAAAATCCTTAAACATAATAATGTAACAGAAGCAATAGGAATCTCAGTTTCTGATCACCAGCACTTGAAGAGCTAACATTACTCTTAAGATGCTCAAACGAGCTCATAATTCAATTTAAAAGGGACTCCCCTTCATGGTTGTCCAAACATGCACTAACCACCTGAACATCTTCCCCAATAATACACCATGTAGAAGGAACAACCATACCAAATATAACATCATAATATAGCATGTCAAGCTCTATAAAATTAACAATAGTAACACTATGGGATAAGGAAATAGGGAATCTTCTATAAACCTTCTTAGCCACCACAGAATCACCAATAGGAGTAGAGACAAAAGAAGGTTCTACAACACATCGGGGAGCACATCAAATCTCATTGCCACATATGGCGTCACAAAAGATAAAGTAGCACCGGGTTCTAACAAAGCATACACATCTATATGGATAATTTTTAACATACCGGTGACCACGTCCGGAGAATTCACTTGTTCACCTCGGTTTTGGAGAGCATAGAAACGGTTTTGCTTGGGAGCACTGGAATTTGAACCATTAGGAGGAGCTTGCTTGCCCTCTCTTCCCTTAGCCATGAGCACCACAATCCCTCATTTTGTTCCCACTCTTTCCACAACCAAAGTAACAATTTGTTATAAGAGTAAAACCACATTTCTAGTCTAAAGTTTTCATAAAACAAAGTGGAAGGCTAGACACTAAGCCTCAACATTGCCATCTATTACAATGTCTTGAATGAAAAAGGGTTATAGGGCATACAACATTGTTCAAAAGGGAAATAAAGGAAATGAAACTACATCATGAGAAAAAGCCGTCCTCAAACCATGAGGACTCACCAACTAGCTATGAGGATAAGCATGTCCAAGCTTTAGCCACTACGATGATCACTTTGAGAACCAGACCCTACACTTGGGGAAGATGTAGGAAAAGTAGGCGTTAGTACAAAAATGCACTAAGTATGATAGACATGCATAAAAACATTGAAAACATGGTAAGAGGGACATTTCATTTGAAAGTATGCAATTTATCAATTTAAACATGAGTTGAGAGTTTAGAGAGCATAAGTCATAAAATAGAGTAAACATAATCATCATCATCATAAAAGCATTTGAGAACTCACATACAAAGCTTATTGAGTAACCATAGTTCATAATTTATATTATTGTTCTTATTGTTGTTGTGTGGGAATAAGCCTTAACCGACATGAGACCATGTGAGCTATACATGATCCCCTGGTGTTACCCACAACGAAAAGGGTTGTCCTACTTGCCTAAGGTAGAACCATACTCTTAGCTTAGGTGGATCCACTAGCTAATAACCTATGGGGTACATAGTTTATGGGATAAGTATTTTGCTTCTATAAAGATAGACTCAACTAGCGTATAAGGTTTCCATCTCATGAGACATACTTTGGGAACCCGGACTCAACTAGTGTAAAAGGATCCCATTGGAAGCCGAACTCAACTAGCGTATAAGCTTCCATCTCATATACAATATTCACTCGGTGCTAAGAATTAATTCCCATGAAGTTCATATTAAGTCTTGACTTAACTCATATTCATGGAAGAATGTCTTGAAACTCAATCCAACATAATTCATAGGATATCTCTTAGATCATGCATGAGAATAACCTTTCACCGTCCATGTCTACATATATATTCAATAGGTGAGAAAGCCTTTCAACCTTAGAATCATCATATTGTGATAAGACCCTTCACATCATATCATATTAATGCATAAGTGTGTATATGAGAATGTCCTTTCAACAACAAAAAAACTATATCATAATCATAGACACTTCACTCTCAAAGTGTTATTAAAGCATATACATAAATCTCATAAACATACATAATTCTCATACTTTGACCATCAAGGTTCAAAACTCATATTCAATCAACACATTTATAATTCTACATTAGGCATGGATATCATCATAATTCAAGTAACTCAATCACTAAAATCATAATTTCATAACATCCTTCTTTCACCAACAAAGACGCTCATCACAAGATCACAATTGAGAAATATGGGGATTTCATGGGTTCTTGGGGAATTCATCATAAAAACCATAAGAAATCAACAATACATGCGTAATATAACATAATTCAATCATTAGAATCGATTTTGAAAGGAACCCATGAATAGGAATCAAACCCTAACTTTTTGGGATTTCTATCTTTGATATTGGAATTTTGAAGGGACTCCATGAATGAAGGACTACCATACCTTAATCAACAATGCCCAATGCATGGTGTGAAGAAACTTGCTCCTTGAACCCTAGCTCCAACTTCCTTCTTCTTTTTGTTTGAGTTTTGGAGAGAGTATATTTGGAGAGGATGAAGTTTTTGAAATTGATTTTGGTTTTTGAAATAATGAGTTGGATGACTTAATTTAGGGTTCGAAAATCCTTATATAGGTGGTCTAAATTAGAGTAAAATGACATCACTTAATTCCTAATTAAATTCGAAAAGACCCTTTAGACTTCAACTTAACTGTCCCTCAGACCCCACCCATGAGACCTTACTGACGGACCGTGGATAGACCAATGGTCCATCTTGGTGAACCATAGATAGTGGTTCGGGACTTGTTTTTGGGATCTTGACCTACAACTCCCCCACCCACAGACCGTGGACTCATTCCCAAGGTGTGGGTCTATGTCTCTTGGGTCACCGTCTCAGACAATGTCCAAGGTGCCCACCCATGGGCTCACCCACATGACATGGACCCACAAACAGGGAATGGGTCCTACCGTTGGTCACTACTAGGAAACTTTCTGGAGGTCCTCCTTAAGGGCCCATGGTTGGTCCTTGAGGGGTGGTACCTTAATGTTCTAACATGAAAACCTCTATATTAAGTACAGGGAGTTTCATTCATGAATCTAAACCCTCACGTTAACCGCTAGTTTAGCCTACTAAATTTCTGGGGTGCTACAGAAATAGTCAGTTGAATGGGTTGGTTTTTGAGTTAAAATGACTTATATAGTGACCCTAAGTTAAGGCAAAACGACCTCACTTAAGTTGGACTACAACCGGAATTACCCAAAACACCCTCCATTTTAAGTGACCTACCTAAGGACCACGAGAGGCCCAAAGAGCCGTGGTCCCCTTCGTGGACCTTGAGGTAGTGGCTTGGCAACCAATGCTTGGCCTCTCAAGTGGTGAAGGCATCACCACGAGCCTTCCCATGAGCTAGGGCCTTCACCAATGGCCATGAAGTGGCTCGTGTAGATGACTCATTATTGGGTAGACTTAACAAGGCTACTGCCTCACCACCACGAGTGGCACCACGGGACTTGGTGACCACCACCGCCGTGAAGCCCCTCATGGCATGGTGGGTAGTGCCTTGGGAGCTTTGGGTAGCCTTAGCCCCTTCCCTTGGCTCTTACACTCTTGCCCTTGGCCCTTGTCCACCTGCATGAATCTAACCCTCACTCTTAGCTCTAGTTTAGCCTACTAATATCCCAGGTGTTACAAATAATACACAAAAGTGGTAAAGGAGCTGAACTTGGCAGAAATTGAGCCCTAGATCTTTCACCTATGAGTTGGCATTTGAATTTATGAGCAGTAACCAAACAACTGGTCGCTCAAGCGATAATGTGGGGTTCACTTTTTCAAACTGGTCAAGAAAGGGGGACTTCTATTAGGCAACATGATGTTCACTTTTGTGACATTTGCTTTTGCGATCTCACAACCATTTTTGTGCAGAACTCTTATCCATACATGGGAAAATTTGGAAATCTTCAAGTGTTGGGCCCCATATCAAAAAATAGGTCTAGAGGGGACCATTATGGATCATCCATGAATTTTTAGATATAGAAAAAAAAATCTAGGTTTAAAGTAGATTTTATATTGTTCTTAATTTTGGGGTTGAGACATTGAAGGCAAGTTGCCTCACATTTCATTTGTGGATTTGGAGATTGTGTTCTATCTTAGTAAATTTGTTTTATTCTTCTTCACCTCCTTGTTATTAATTTCTAGAAATGTGGGGGTAATTGTGTGTATGAGATTGGGGATTCTTTGCTTGAAATAGACAAAGCTATTAGGGTATTTGATTTATTGATCTATTACTTTTGTAATTTCTTGTTTCCGTGTTTGATTTCATGAATTAGGTTCAATCTAGTTTTCATTTTTGAATTTATGAATTGAGAGTGCACGCTCAATTCAAGCTTCCGATCTTTGTGGGATGCTTTAAACCAGAATGAAGGAAGTGGAGAATTAGGTTGATAATCATGTTTTACTTTGATTCCTAGATTTGAGACCGAAAGGAGATAATTTAGGTTTACTTGGTTTAATGATAAACTTCCTATAAAAATAGGTTTACATTAAGGTCGTGGAATATTTTGTGTTGACGTAATTGAGACCAAAAGGAGATATTGTGAAATAACCCTTCGAGACCAAAAGGAGATTAGGGTTGAACTTTAATTATCTAGCCTATCTATTGTTGAATGATCTTGGATAGAATTGTGATGGATCATTTATTTTTGATTATAATCTTGAATTTTCCCAAATCCCATACATCCCTTTGTAACACCTCGAAATCTAGTAGACTAAGCAAGGGACTAAGTGAGAAGTCACAAGCCAAGTATTGAGCTTGGACACCCTTCACGAAGGCCCACACAAGCAGTGAAGGGCACCACGAGGTGTGGTGTAGCCCATGGTGGCTCAAAGAGTTGAGCCAAGAAATGCTCCCCTCCCACGAGCACTTAGACGGATCGTGGTGGGTACCACGAAACGTGGTGATGGTCGTGGTGAGGGAGGCCGTAGCTACCTTAGAAATGACCCTCCACACAAGCCACTTGATGTCTCGTGGAAACCAAGACGGGTACTAGGAAGGGTTGTGAGGTGAGTGGAGTTTTAGGGGAGTATGTCAAGCCACTGGTCAACGACCACGACTGCCTCAACGGTTCGTGAAGTCCTTGACGGTTCGTGGAGCCTGGCGTGTGGGGGTTAAGTCAGTTGTAAGTTTGAGAACAGTTGGGTCTTTTTCCAAATTTCTTTAAAACAATACTATGTCGTTTTATCCATGCCTCCATATATAATTGATTTTAACCCAGAACTTACCCATTCAAGTCATTCTCTTAAATTTACCAAAATAAATAGAGTTCTTCCTCTCCAAAAATATTTTTCTCTCTAGAAGTTAAAGAAGAAGATTCAAGCTATGGTTCAAGGTCAATTCTCCATTATTTAATTGCTTTTGGGCTTTGATAACAAGGTATGATAGCTTTTCATCCATGGAATCCTTGCATCCATGGAGCCCCTAAGTTCTCAAATTTAAAAAGTAGAAATTCCCCAATTTGAGTTAGGTTTTTTCTAAAGTTGTGGGTCTTTATGAATGTTGATTCAATTGATTGAATTTTAATTGATTATGCTTGAATTGAGAGGATTCCATGCTTTTATGATGAAATTCCATGTACCCATACTAAACCTATGCTTCTAAGAAGAAATTGATTTTAAAAAATGGGTTTTACTCTATGAAAGGAGCATTTATGGATTTATGTGTATTCTTATAGGATGAATAATATGCAATATGAATAACATTGGGATTGAAGCAAATGTGATGATTTATGATATGAATGGTTTTGAGAATGAAACATATGTTGTTAATTATTGATTATTGGTGTAATTATTGTGGAAGGGATTTTCCCACATGATTTCTTATGTATGAATGTGAAAGACTTTTTCACATTGAATGATTCTAGGTTGAAAGAATTTCTCACCTAAAGTGAATCTAAGAAAAGGAATTATGAAATTGATGAGTCTAGAGGCGATTACCCATGACCTATACGTAAAATACAAGAGGCAAGTACCAATGTAATATGATAGAAAGACAAGAGGCGAATACCCCTGTCACGTGATGTTGGACTAGAGACAATTACCCGTGATCCTAAGCAAGTGGACTAGAGGCGAATACCCACAATCCCAAGTGAAAGGACAAGAGGTGAATACCCATGATCCTTTGAAGAAGACAACAGGCGATTCCCTATGTCCCTAAAAGATAAGCTATGATATGTTATGATAGGTGATGAGCTTGGATTGACACTTGAGTTTGCCTTCCATGATAAGTAAGAATAGTGGTGGTTACCAGTGTCATGACTAAGTATGAATTGAGAATACTTCAAGAAGTACTTCTTACATGTTGAAAGTATCTATTAAGTGCATTGATTATGCTTTATGATTAATGTTGTCCAACTCTTATGCTATGTTTATTCAAGTTATCATATTTAGTACATTTTTGTACTAACACATACTCTTGCGTACAATTCTTCTCCAAATGTAGGGTTCAGCATTCCTGATTCTTCCCTCCCTGGCTAGGATCTTTAATAGAATAAAAGTTGAAGATTGGTGAGTCGTCATACATCCAAGGATTTGCCACTACTTTCCTTATGTTCTTTTCATTTTGAGTTTTGAACAATGTTGTACGGGATACGTCCTGAGATTCTATTGTATTAGATGGTTTTTAAAACAAGTTTATAGACTTTTGCTCTGCTTATAAATTTTTTGGTTAACTTGAAATAATATTTTAAATCTTATCAATTTCTATTATCTTGACTATGAAAGTTAAGTGGCTTAAATGAGGCCTCTTGAATTCTTGTATGTCATGTTACATTTAGGGGGTGCCCTTGGGTCATGATAAACTTTGTAAGTAGAGAACAAGGTTTAGAAAGGTTCTATGATGTGTCAAAACCAAGTCAAGTATAGTCTTGTTCATGAGTGTGAAGCGCGCCACATTTATGAATAAGAGGCTACAAGATCTTTAGGAATTTCCAGTTCTTCATTACTCTAAAGTCGTGCGATGGAGTTTTACTCTATAAGGTCTCTCTCCTAATCCTTACCCGATGGTCTACAACATATGACTACTAGAAGGGCTTATGCTTGAAGGAACGAGGGAGAAGATGTTGGTCAAGAGGTTCCTCCTCAAGCTCCGATCGACCCTTTCCCCGAGCAAGTAACCAATGTGGTGTTAAGAACAACTTTTCAATTTTTGGCCCAAGCCAACCGGGAAGTAGCTCCTGTGAACCCAAATGTAGGTATTGAGGCATCTAGAGTGAGGGATTTCACTAGGATGAATCCTTCTCAATTCTACAGTTCTAAGGTTTAGGAAGATCCTTAAGAGTTCATTGATAAGTTCTACAAGGTGTTTGCTATAATGGGAGAGACGTAGGTGGAAAAGGAAGAATTGGCCACTTATCAACTGAAGGGTGTTGCTCAAATTTCGTTCAACCAATGAATGGAAGGAAGGACGGAAGATGAACGTCCTCTAGATTGGGAAAAGTTCAATTTTGCTTTCCTTTATAGTTTCTTTCCTCTTAATATGAGGGAGGCAAAGGTGCTTGAGTTTATCAACCTCCGACAAGGGAACTTGAGTGTGAAAGAATATTCTTTGAAATTCACTCAATTGTCAAAATATGCTCCCTCTATAATTGGCGACTTTAGGATAAGGATGAGCAAGTTTGTTTCAAGTGTGTCAAAAATGGTGGTAAAAGAATGACGCGGCACCATGTTCATTAATGACATGGATATTTCACGTCACATGGTTCATGCCCAACATATTGAATCGGAGAAAATTAAGGAGAGGTCTAGGGTGACAAAGAGGGCTAAAATCGATGATAACTTCTGCCATGCAGGATCCGATGGACATGGTCGTCCTAGATTTCAAAAAAGGTATTTCGGTAAAGGCTCCTACAATGCTCCTAAGTTCAACAAAGATATGGTCTATAACCCTAAGCCTCAAGGAGGAAATGGTAGTGGGTCCTTGTTGCCTACTTGTACTAAGTGTGGAAGGAAGAACGAGACCAAATGTCTAGCGGGTTCCAATGCTTGTTTTGGTTGTGGTAAGATGGACCACAAGACAACAGATTGTCCTACAGTTGCTATGAATGAAGGAGATAATCGCAGTAAGTCTCAACCCTATCCTTCATTCAGAGCAAGTGGTTTGGGTTCAAATGCTCCCAAGCAAAATAGATTCTATGAACTTCAGAGTCGTAGTGAACAAGAGGGTTCTCCCGATATGGTTACCGATACGTTAAAAGTCTTCCAACTTGATGTTTATACATTACTTGATCCCGGTGCTACCTTGTGTTTTGTGATGACATATGTGGCTATGAAGTTTGATGTGTTTCCTGATGTGTTGTTAGATCCTTTTTCTGTCTCTACTCATGTTGGTGATTCTATTGTGGGTAAGAGGGTCTATAGAAAGTGTCCCATCTCCTTGTCCCATAGAGTTACTCTTGTTGATTTGGTAGAACATGATATGCTAGATTTTGATGTAATCTTTGGCCTGGATTGGCTACACTCATGTGATGCTTCTATCGATTGTAGAACATGTGTTGTCAAGTTTCAATTTTTGAATGAGCCTATCCTAGAGTGGAAGGGGGGAAATTTTATGCCTAAGGGTCAGTTTGTTTCCTACCTTAAGGCTAGAAAGATGATCTCTAGGGGTTGCATGTACCATCAAGTAAGGGTGAGAGATATGGATACTGAAACCCCTACTCTTGAGTCGGTCCCCGATGTTAATGATTTTTCGGAGTGTTCCTATATGATCTACTCGGTATTCCTCCAGAAAGGGAAATAAACTTTGGTATCGACCTTCACCCAGATACGCAACCTATCTCTATTCTTTCTTACCGAATGGCTTTGTTAGAACTTAAGAAATTAAAGGAGCAATTGAAAGTCTTTTTGGATAAGGGTTTCATTCGACCGAGAATATCTCCATGGGGTGCTCCAGTTTTGTTTTTTAAAAAGAAGGATAGTTCACTTCGTATATGTATTAACTATCGTTAGTTGAACAAGGATACAATTAAGAATAAGTATCCTCTTCCAAGAGTAGATGATTTAGTTGACCAACTCTAAGTAGCTAGTTACTTTTCCAAGATTGACCTCCGGTCGGGTTATCTTCAATTAAGGATGAAAGAAGGTGATATTCCGAAAATAACCTTTTGAACTTGGTATGATCATTATGTGTTTTTCGTAATGTATTTTGGTTTTACTAATGCTCCAGCCGCCTTATGGATTTGATGAATAGGGTGTTATGCTCATCAAAGATTTATAGTTATCATAGTTGCATGTACGATAACCACAACTCATAAGTTGGTTATCTTTGGCCTTCAGGGCAATGAGTGTCTATCCATCTCAATGGGACTTGGGGCTTGATAGCCTGTCCACATCCTACCACGACATTAACTAAGGCGCTTCTTGAGAGGTAACCCAAGGATTACATTTTGGTTCTTTGAATAACGTTTTTTGGATATGTAGGTTGGAGTTCATATTTTAGGAGAAACGCAAATGGGCGAGGGACTCGTTTACTCGGTGAGTCACTGAATTGCCCCCATAATCACCCAAATGCATCACCCCATGAAGGTCAAAATTAAGGAAGGTTCTGGAAGTTTTAGCGAGCTTACAGCTCACTGGACGAGGCCTAGTCTGATTGGAGAACTCGACCAAGCTCGCCCTATGCACCTGGGAATGGCTGAGGCTTCTATTACTTTTGGTAGGCTGAGACCCATTCGGTGATGTTAGTCGAGCCCGCCAAATTTCTCGCACACCAAAGATTCATCTTCTTTTAACTTTATTAATTTAATTTTTTGATTTTAGGCAATATTTTCTCCGATTCTACTCATTCATTGAAAATTAGGATATTGTTTTCTAGTAGTTTAAATCATTCTTGAGTTGAGATTACATCGCGTGAGTGAAGTGTCATTGTGATTCCTTTACCCTCCCCTTTGTCGCATCTA
The DNA here is from genome assembly GCA_036250505.1 of Solanum acaule. Lineage (NCBI taxonomy): Eukaryota > Viridiplantae > Streptophyta > Magnoliopsida > Solanales > Solanaceae > Solanum > Solanum acaule. Next base: position 22,279 of record JAJOOR010005065.1, on the reverse strand, counting down.
TGTGTTTGTCTCCATTAGAGGTTGGTTTCTTAAATTTTGTTTACTTTTGCGCAATACTTGCAATGCTAAGGTGTAGTGTAATGGGTTTATGGTTTCTTAGTTAAATTTTGTGCCTTGAATAGTTAAATTTAAATCAAACATGTTAAATAAATCATCTGGGTCCAATTGTTTATGCCTCTTTTGTTAGTTATTCAAAATGTGAGTTTTAAATGTTGGGTAATACGTGGGAGAAGTGTAAGTAGTCTGAATTCGACCAAATGACTTGAATTTTCCCGATGATGGATTGGGTGACTTCGTTCTTAAGGGAAAAATCTTTGTTTGGTTGAATTGGGGTTAATAGGGGGAAGTGTGAGTATCCTGACTTGTGAATTCATCTGGGGTAGTTTTGAATTGAGTGCGACTATGTAGAAATTGGTGTTTCGTGGGCTTTTGTTTGTGAATTACGACAGTGGATGGGGAGGTGATGAAATGGGTCATTTGGAGAGCTTCATCAAGCTTTCCGAATTGAGTCGGTGTGTCGCCAAAAGCATTCCCCTTCGCCTAACTTCTTAGGTTTTTGAAGAGGAGCCACTGTTCATTTTGGTGAGGACTCTTTAGCTTGGCAAAGTAAATTTGGCGAGTCACCGAATGGTTTTGAGATCCCCTTTATAACCTAGGATTTTACCCCTTTTTACTGTAATCTTCGACGATGCCCCTTTTGCTCATCAAGTGGACTCAGCGACTCGCCAAACTGCTTCGCCGTGTTTCCCTACTAATTTTTTTTGTGATTTTTGTTTCACTACCATTTCACGAACAATTGCTCCTTGTTTATGTGCGTTTACATGTATGGCTCGACCTAAGTCCTAGCTAAGCGTGTATTCAATGAGGATTGTCGTCCACCTCGGAGGAGGCCCAAGCCATTAGATCCACCACCCAGAAATAAAACAAAAGGGGGTTGTTAATGCAGAGAAAGTTGAACATCCCCAAACCACTCATCATAAAAACTCACAGGCGAGTAGTAAGGGTAAACAGTAAGTGGTAGATTACACAAGCTCGTATGAGAGTGAGGACATTGATTCAATGTAGTTCATTTCATCTGAGTCAGAGAATGAATAGGTTGTGGAGTCTGGGACTTCAATCCATACTCTGGTGCCTGAGGTTGATTCAGCCAAGAGGAATCATTCGAAGTGGTGCTTTAAATTATCACATGACCCACTGGCTCTTCCACCAGCTCCACAGCTACCCCCCCTATTTTGACGAACCCTTATCTGTCAATGAATCGTCTAAACATTGCTAGATTGCAGAACATACTTGAGGAGTAGAGGTTATTCACGAATGGAGTTGTGGATAGGTATCAAAACGTTTGGGAGACACTGAGGTATCACAAATTCCATAAATTCACAAAGCCTTGACGCCCATATGTTCCTACGTGGGTTCGGGAATCTTAGGAAGGGTATGCAAAATTGATCCCAAAAGGGGTGAAAAAGGTCAGTTTTATGGCCCCTATTGATTTTGTAAAGGTGTGGGGAGAAAAGTTGCGGTGTAGCAAAACAGAGATCAACAATTAGTTAGATTACAGAGTACAGACTCGGCACTCCTTTGCCGATGAGATCAAAACTCAGATGTTGGAGGATTTGAAGGGGTGCTTGCCCTATTATTGAGTGATGAAAACCCCACATGGATTAAGGTGTGGGCTATTATTGAGAAGAATGATCTCAACATCGCAGCACGGTATTGGTTTGGGTTCATTAGTAGCACATTGATGTAGTCGCAGAATGAGTAAATTACTAGGCATTGGAAGGCTGCGCTTTTGGGGTGCATCTTTGATTGGGAGAAACTGAACTTGGGCTCCATTATTGCACAGAAGATGGATATGAGGGCCAAATGAAATCAAACCTCATTGTCGCTTCTAATCTTTATCAGTTCTTTATGCCATAGATCAGGTGTGCCTTTTGTGGCCAAGACAGATATTGAGGTCACTCCATCCTCATCTTATATATTCGTCCCATTGAAGCAGAGTAATTGAGAGATGAAGTGGAGTGTAAGAAGAAATCTTCGGTAGACACTTCCCTGGTAGTTGATGTGGATTTCATGGAGGCCGGTCCTACAACTCCCACTCCCACAGTTGAGCCATCAGGTACACCTACCCCTCCTACTTCTACTGCTCCTGCTCCCACCTCCCGTCCCCCTTTGACTCAAGCCATGATTTACAAAATGGGTAACATTTCCATCCGGCTGATGTTGAGAGCTTCTCGAGTTCAAGTTGTTATCCCTTCTATAATTGATCGTGCCATTTATGCTCCTCTTGCTCCCATCTGGGAAGAGTTTAAGGGACAAAATGAGTTGATCACTACCTAAGGAATAACTTTGGATGCCCTTAACACTCGACTTGAGATGTGTGAAAAGACAGACCACAACCCCTCTAATTGACATCCCTAAAGGCTGATATTGTTGGTTTTCATCGTGATATGGATGAATTGAAGTCTACTGACATATTGATGCTTTGGGGGTGGTGTAGATGTCCCTGAGGACCCTAGTTCTGTGTTGCCTCCGATTTAAAAGATCATGTAGGTGGGACTTGTTGACTCTGAGATCCCTCCGGCTACTGTGACCAGAGATGCTGCTGCAACTAATGAGGATAGGGATTGTGAAACTCCCAAGACTGATGAGGAGGACTTAGTTGATTGTGAGATTAATGTGTATGATGATTTGGAGGACCTAGATGGTGATATGCTACAGGTTGCCACGGAGGCATCATTTCGTGACACTTCCATGATTGGTTCTAAAGGGTTGTAACACCCCATCATCTAGAAAGCTAAGCTAGGGCTAAATGTGTGAGGTAGCAGGCCATAGAAGAGGGTCGGGGCCTATGACACTTAGAATCTTGTTAAAGAGAACATCTCCTTCCTTTCCAACTTGGTGACGTAAGGTTCCATCGCCTAGGTGACTTGGCGATTATCCAAGTGGAACCCCCTTCGCCTAAGGGGTTGCCTCCGAAAGCCCAAGATACTGGAATTTTGGGCGAGCCAGGTCGGGGCTCGCCGATCAGTAGGCACATCGCCAAGCAGCCCTCCCTCATCCCCTAGTGTCCTACTCCACCAAAGGAGCTGCTGGAAAATTTGGCGAACCAAGGGTCCACTTGGGAAGCCAAATTGTGCATGGTCGGCAGTTTCAAGTGGGAGTCTTAGGAGTCTCTAGTTATTTTCCCAAAATTTATACTACATTGTTCTACTCTTTCCCAATTAAATTATATAGGATTTTTAGACTCAAATTTCCCTCAATTAAGTCATTCTCACTAGAATCAAAAGAAAACCCAAGACTTCATCCCCTCCAAAGAAAATTGTCTCTCTAAAAATCCCAAGAAGAAGAAGAAGAAGAAGAAGAATAGAGGGTCAAGCTAGGTCAAATTTATCCATTGTTACAAGCTCTGTGAGGGATTTATAATCAAGGTATGTTATCTTGTTCATCTATGGATTCTTCCATCCGTAGAGCCCCCTAGATTTCCCCCAAATGTGAAGATAAAACCCAATTCTAGCTAGGGTTTCTTCCTACATTGTGGGTAGTGTGGGGTATGATTCCAATTGAGTAGATAGTACTTGTTTGTAATTATTATAGTATTGAGTAATGATATTATGATGAATTTATATGTTTTCCATGGTTAACCCTAGTCTAATTGATGAAATTGATATTATGTGGGTTTATGCCATGAAAGGTGAATTTGAGGATTCATTGGTGATCTTCTAGAATTGATGTTATGAGTAGTAATTGTTCAGGAATAGAAAAATTGAAGTTGAACCTTTATGAAGATGTATAACTAAAATAACCTAATAATGAAGAATGTGATTAGAATGCCTTGAAATCTAGACATGTATGATGATTATGAGAAGTAAAGCTTTGAGATTAAAGCTTGTAGTCATGAATGATGATCATTAGGGCTTTTAGAGTAAAGCTAATATGATGAACTATGAAGGCTAAGGCTTGGAGAGTAAAATCTATATGAGAATATAAGACTAATAAATATAATTGTGATGACTGATCCATACCTACCTAATCTACCTTATGATTTGTTGAATGCATAAAGTGATAGAATCGCATGAGTTAGGATGAAATCTATGTTTAGTGCATAAATCTAGATGTGAAGATTGAAAGCAAGATTTAAACCTCAAGGAGGTGAAGTATGAGATTATGCATGGATCAACTGAATTACTTGAACTATTAATACATCTATGTCTAATGTAGTCATTCTAGATATGTTTATTTGATATGATTAAGAATATATCCATGTCTAATGTATTAATTCTAGATGTGTTGAGTTATTCTGGGCTTTGACCCTAAAAAGGGCAATATATGATATTGTGCATGTTTATGAAGTTTAGTACATGCTTTTGAAACACTTTGAGAGTGAAGAGAATATGCTCATGATCTAGTCGTTGTGTTGTAGAAAGGTTTTCCTCCTATACACACTTAGGCATGAATATGATATGATGTGAAAGGTTCGTCAAATGTTGTTATTCTAAGGTTGGAAGACAAGTCCCACCCATTGAATCTCTGAGCTATAGCATAAGTTATGTTGGATTAAGTGTCAAGACATTCTTCCATAATTATGAACTTCAGTCAAGAGTTAATGGAAACTCAATGGCACTTAATGCCTAGCACCGAGTGGATATTGAATATGACATGAAATCTTTTACCTTTGTTGAGACTGGTTTTCCAAATGGGTTCCTTCTACCTTTGTTGAGTCTGGGTTCCAGAGTAAGTATCTCGTAATATGGAAACCTTCTACCTTAGTTGAGTCCGAGTTTCTAGTAGCAATCTCTTTATCCCATAAATTATGTGCCCTCGTAGGTTACCAAGCTATTGGATCTACCTAAGCTAATGATGAGTCAATGATTTGGACTCATTTAGGGTTATATTTTAATAGAAATTGTGTCCTCAAATGCATGTTCTATCCTTATATATGATGAAAACTTTAAGTTTCAGGTATTTGAAGGTTGAGGCAAAGCATGGACACTACATAGAAAAAAGGAGCAAATAGAACCCAAAAGAATGAAGAAACGAAGATCTGCGAATTGCCGAACTCATTTGGCAAATCGCTAACAGATCAAATATTCGCCTTTCGTTCTAGTGTGCTGAGCCCTGAAGGAAACAAGAAAATTGATGGTGAAAAGAAGCAGTCGGCGTATCACCGAATGACTCCGCGAAGTAGTGCTACATCACCCAATTATCTAGGATACAAAGACGCTGAAGGCAACTGATGAAAGGCGATGAAGTAGACCAAAGGGCAGATCGCTGAATGCATTGGCGATTATCACTAACGTCGTCGAAAGATCCTTCGGAGCACATTTTTTGAAAACTATAAATACTAGTTCAATTTTTATTCTTAGGGAGTTTTACCTTGTTTTTATGTAGTTCTAGATTATTAAGTTTTAGACAGAGTTTTGGAGATATTCTCTTTATGTTTTGGAGAGGGTTTTGAAGAACTTGGAGCTTCCAAGGGTTTCACCTTCAAGAAATTTGACTTGGGTCTCGTGGATTCTTCACTTTTTGCTTGTTTTAAGGCACAATCTTGCATACCCATTGATGGAAACTAAGATTGGTATACTTCTTTATCTCTTTTACATGCGTGGCTAAAACCCTAGTTCTTGGGGTGTGATTTTGTGAATACAGGTTAGATTAGTTGTTGGGTCTTGCTTGTTGATAGTTTATTCGTAGTTTAAATGTGATATCGTTTAGTGGCTATGGATGAACTTAATGAGGTTGTAGTTGCAAATATAATCTCATATCTGTGTTTTCAGCTTGCTCGAGAGAGAGGTCGTAAAACTAAGACCACTAAATTGATGGCCAGTGCGGGTGGGTCGACATGAGGTTCATCTCGAGAGAGTGAGTGGGTTAAGGCGGAGGCTGTTCTTCATGCGGCAAGTGGGTGTCCGAGAGGAACCCGCTTGAAACGGGGTAAGTTGCTTGAGAGAGAGCTTATCCCCTTTAAAGTCTAGCCTAGTCACAAATACTCCATGAATTTACTATCAAAAGCATGTACACAATGATTTATTCTATTCGGTATTCCTATCACATCCCAAGAATCCCGTCTCCATACTTGTATTTTTCCTTAATTTCACTATTTTAGTTGTTTCTTGCTTACAAACTCCCATTAGATAATTGACGCTTGCGTCACCCTATTTAACTTGTTATGGTTTTGTTTGCTAAAGTCTTTAACTACGATTAGCTTTAGCACGTTCGCGCTTAACCACTAATTTTCACGCCTATTCCCTTGGACTCGACCCCAACCCTTGGTTGGGTTATTATACTATTGCACGATCATAGACACTTGCATTGGAAGTTGTGCCGTTGACTACACAAACATCAAAATGGCACCGCTGCCGGGGAGTGGTGTTAAGTGAATGTTTTTTTTGTTTAAGACGAATTTTGCTTTTGGTAGTCGTAGTTTACTAACTTAAATTTTTAGTTTTGGTTTCCTTGTGTTGATATTATTAGGAATAAATTGAAGATGGATGATGGAAATGGTGGCATATTGGCTGAGTCGGACCAAGAAGTCGAGAGGGACTTCACGTTAACCGCACTGGTGACTCAACTGTACAATTTGTCCACCAAAATAACAGAGGTGGAAACCCAGTGCAACCGCCAAGGAAGGTATATACCTCCCCATGAGTGAAACAACTCTACGGACAATGAGAGTAGACATGTCGAGGATACTCTGCTACTCATTCTCCAAAAGGTCATTGAGCAAGATAGAGCGCTGAAAGAGATGAAGGAGGTCATTGAAGTGTTAAATCAGATGATTGGCTCTCACTCCAGATCTATTCAGCTGCTCGAGAACCTCTTAACTTATGAGTTGCCTCATCTCTACTCAACTAAGCAAGAGGGGTCACCTAGTGGTGCTAAGGTCGATCCCTAGAGTAGGATGTGAATGAGGAGATGCGTCGTGCCACGACGTAAACTAAGGCGCTTCTTGAGAGGCAACCCAAAGTTTTAAATGCTTCTGTTTTCTTTTAGAAATAATGGTGTGTTAGTGGTGCAGGTTTAAATGCTGAAAGTGTTTGGAAAATGCATATTGGCGAGTAACAGGTCTATCAGCGAATCGCCGAAATAGTCGGCGTGCCCGATGAAGACCGCCGTTTGGACCCTCACTTTGACTAAAGATCCTGTAAAACTCTGCGAGCCAAGTGACCACTCGGCATGTTACCGATTGGATCGGTGAGAGAGACTAATGTTGCTGAATGGGCGCGAACTGGACGGTTTATAATGGCCAAAAGACTTAGAATTTGAAATTTTCCATGTTTTCTTGCTTTTAAATTTCACAAACTCACACCAGGTTAGTATTTTCAACATTCATGCTTTCCATTTAGTATTTTAGTTGTTAATTTTTGCTCAGAGTTGGATTTCTTTGCCGCCTAGCTTTTCAATCGTGTTTAATCGGCATAAAAGGTTAGTTTAGCAAACTTCGAGTTTATTTTATTGAAGTTTGTACTCATTTGCAATGATCGTATCGTATTGTTGTGTGCTAGGCCTGTGATCTACTAGGATTAGAATGTTTACATGCCTATTTCAATTTGAAAATCTTTCCCGTAGTGTTTTGATCGTCAAATACCCGTATTTGTTGTGAATGTAATTGACTGAAATTTCATTGGGCTGTGCTTGAACGTTGTTTTGATTGTTTGGGCTTAGTTGTAATAGCCGTGTTTATGCTAAATGACGCAAGTTGCTTAATGATAGAATGGATAACCACATTCTTAAGAGCAAATATCGTCAAATGGCTAGATTTGGCAAAAGAGTGAGAATTCTGAGTATTCTGGAGTGATGGGTTGTACGGGTCTTGTTTGAATTTCATGAATACGTGCTTTGATTTCAATTTTGGGGTTTGCGGAGTTGAATTCGAGAAGGTGGGTAGAAAGTGGGCACGTTGGGTCATTCGGCGAGTTGAGTCGAGCTCACCGAATCACTCGGTGGTTCGCCTATTTTCTTCATCTCTTGTTTAATTTTGTGTCAAGTTTGTGGTTTGAGTCTGTAACTTTCAGCAAGATGCCTGAGTTTGCCGAAGAGACTCGGCAACTCGCCGAAAGTACTCTTTATCGCTCCTTATTTGCACCCCTGAGACCCTTATGCACTGTAACTTTCAGCGGACAAACCCTTGGTCGCTGAAAGTAGTCTGTGATTCACCGAACGGACTCTCCTATTGCCGACTTGCCTTAATTGTTTAGACAACCACATCGGCAAGCCAAACTTAGCTTGCCAAAGCAGTTCAGCGACTTGCCGACTCGCCGACTGGATCGGCGAGTTTATCTGCAACAAGATTTTATGTGATAGAGTTTGATTTTGTTTTCTTAATTTCTCTCGATCTTTTGCAGGTATAGTACGCACCAATCTAATCAAACCACTCCAGAAAAAGGCAAAAGGCATTACAATAAATGAAGGAGGATCAAACCCTCCAAAAAGGAAAGGGGATGACCTCCAATCGAGAGACAAAGGCAAGAGAAAGAAACACATAGCGAAGAAAGGAGTACCTATTGAGGCCCAAATTGAGTGGTCTGATATTGAAGATGTCAAGCCTTAATTCACTGACCGAATAAGCTCCGAGATAGACCTCAACCAACATCCACCATGGTTTCATCGACTGCACCTCCTCCGACTACAGATTTAGTGCCAACTCAGGCACCCTCTATAACTCTTGCACTCCTTATAGTTCCTCCACCAAGGCTGTTAAACAGATTGAAAGGTGATAGTTTACGGACCATCAGAGAAGAGAAGTTACTATCTATGTAGGGTCTAGAAGGCAAGCATCCAGATGTGCTTGAAACTCTCTGATTCCATGAGTTCGAGCAGTTCACACGGCCTCGAGGCCCTTACCTTCCCTCTTGGGTAAGAGAGTTTTACACTGCTTATGGGGAGTTGGTGCCGAAGAACAAGAAAAAGGCCAGTGAGTTTCGACCGGTGAAGTCGGTCATGGTCAGAGACAAGGAAGTGGAGTCTCACAGTGAGCACATTAATGCTCTATTGGGTAGACCACTGCACTCTACACTTCCTTAAGAAGATTTGTCGATTGATCAGTCCCTGGATGATTAAAAGGGTTGGTTGGCTCCAATGATTTCTGACACCACCCCGAGGTGGATGGATGTAGGAGCTCCCATTGAGAAGAGGGACATGAACATCGCCTCCAGGTTCTGGTTTGGCTTCATCAGTTGCTCTATAATGCCATCCCAAAATGAGTCCATGCTGCGCCATCCTAGGTGGCTTTCCTTGGCTCTATCAATGCAGGAGGTAGATTGATATGGGACTACTGATTTCACAAGAGATGGCCATGAGAGACAAACAGAAACTGACGTCTATGTTATTTCCAGTTCTAATCACTGAGTTGTCTCGGCGAGCTGGAGTACCTCGTGACACTATGAGGGATATTGAGGTCGCCCCATCTTCCTCCACCGATATCCGACGTATAGAGGTCGAGTTGACATGAGAGGAGGTTGACAGGAGGAGAGCAGATCCAGCAGATACTTCTCCAGAGGTCAATGTTGACTCATTACCAGCAGAGGCACCTTCGCCTACTCCGGCCTCTGAGCCTTTAGGTATACCCGCTCCTTTTTCCTCTTCCTCACAGGCTCCAGGTGCTTCCTCATCCTCCTAGCCTTCCAGGATCACTCAGGCCATGATCATTAAGATGGGGTAGTTGTCCTATTCAGTTGTTTTGTGAGCTACATGACTAGAGAGGTCTATTCTAGAGATGGTCGACAGGGCCATACTAGCAGCACTTACCCCCCTTCAGACTTCTATTGATGCCTTGATAGTAAGAGTCATTGCTTGTGAGAGCAGACAGGGGGAGGCCTTTGAGGTGACGACTTTAAAAGCCGAGATTGTGAGCTTAAGGAAGGATGTAGAATATTTGAAGGCTACATACTTCACTTCACTGATGCGAGATGCAGATGATGAGGATGCTTCTGAGACCTCGGGGATTCCTCCGGGTACCACTGGAGATGTGCAGGGGGATGGCACAGCACATGCAGAGTCGGATGTAGAGACAGACAATGAGTTGATATCAGTACATGCTAAGGAGACACAAGAGAGCAGAGATGAGGGCATATTCAGAGACTTGTCAGATCTTATAGAGATTATTGTGCTGCCGGTGATCCAGATATTGCCGACTGAAACGTCCACAACAACTTCTAGTGGATATGGCATTGCTACTCCGTCAGAGGCTACTCCGGGCACTAATGCCCATGTACAGACTGCTACACCAGCCACTGAGATCCCGATAGAGAGAGACTGCATAGAGAGGACCTTTCTTTACCTCCCTCTCTGCCTTATTATATTTTTATTTTTGGATACTTTTAGTTGCATTTGAGGAAAAATACTTTTTAATTGTGGTGGGGTGAGGCCCACACCTTTTGTGTTGACAGTTGTGTTTTGTTTATATATTTGGGTTGTTCTGTTTAAAACTGTGTTAATACTGCTTTTCTGTGGATGTTTGAGCTTATGGCTCCTTTTGTTTTAAATTGCAAAATGATTTCTCACCCGTCAGAAAATTTTTTGCCACCTCTTGTGTGTGAATGTGGTTGTTCTTGTGCAAAATTTAAGTCTTGATCCCGATCAATACCGATGACTTGAATAGTACTCTCAATTAAATGAACATGAATGCGTGGCTACGATGAGGCCAAATGAAGTTGCATAGACAATATGTAAACTCTTAGCATCTTGTTTTGACTAGCCTAGTATAGACTGGAGTCTCTTGTGATGACCATTACACACTAGGGAAAGTGTGGAGTCTTGTTTGAGTATTAGTGTCGATGCCTAGTGTGCTAAGCTTACTTTGAAACAAGCATGAATTCACCTAGAATTTGCCCCGTTAGTCTGGGCGACTAAGTAAAGCTTTCTCTTGACATGATCGTAGGCAACTTTAAAGATTGTAAACCAATTTGACATATACCGCTTTTGTAGCCTACCTTGTGAGTGTGTGAACCTCTCTTGAACACCCCTTGAACCTTAACCATATTTGGAAGAAACTTGATGAAAATTAGGCCTTTTTGAATCAATTACCGTTAATCCTCTTGATTTGTGGTTTAATAAATAGCCAACTTAGGCCAAAAGCCTATGTTGGGGGTGTGGTGAGAAGAAAAGGGAAAGTCAAGAAGTGCAAGGAAAGTCTCCGTTAACCCATGGTGTTGAGAAAAATGGAACCCCTCTATATATAAAAAGAAATTTAAAAAGAGAATGAAAAAGAAAAGAAAAGAATGAAAAAAGGAAGTCGCAGAATAAAGTGCAAAACAAAAGGGGTTTCCAACACACTATGGGAAAGTGAATTATAGGATGACTTATGAGCACTAAAGAAAATGATGAAGGAAAAGGGAAGGAAGTATTGTGAGCACCACAATTCATGAGGATGAAAGCCACTAAGCCTAAATAACCATACCTTTGCACTCAGCTCCATTACATGCCTTGAAAAGACCTTTTTGATCTTGAGAAACCTGAAACAAATGTCAATTGGAAAATACACGCAAACCTATGGGTGAAAACATGCATTGTTTTCATCTTTGTAAGTGTTTGCATCTGATTCCTGAACATTAGATGATTAAGACATTATGAGTGATAATGGAATCATTCTTTCTGTGAGGGCATTCGAACATTTTAGTTGAGCTTGAACTTGCATTTGAGGCAAGTATTGTGAGCATGAGATTCTTTGATATTGATGAGTCATAACTTGAATCTTTGAGTGCACATTTGATCTTTGCATAAGTGGATTGAGTCTTAATTGTGTGTATTCATGATTGAGTCTTCTGTAGCACTGTTCGAGACACCCTTTTTGAACGACTGAACTGGAGTTTGCTTGAGGACAAGCAAAAGTTTAAGTTGGGGGTGTTGATGAGCCCACGATTCAAACTCATTTAGGGCTATATTTTAATAGAAATGTTGTCCTCAAATGCATGTTTTATCCCGATATCTGATGAAAACCTTTAAGTTTCATGTATTTTATGTTTGAGGCAAAGCATGGACACTACTTAGCAAAAAGGAGCAAAAAGAAGCCAAAAGAACGAAGAAACAAAGATCTACGAATTGCTGAACTCATTCGGCGAATCGCCAACAGATCGCACATTCTACTTTTGTTCCAGTGTGCTGAAACATGAAGGAAAAGAGAAAATTGGTGGTGAAAAGAAGTAGTCGGTGTATAGCCGAACGACTCCGCAAAGCAGTGCGACATCGGCTAATTATCTAGGACACAAAGACGCTGAAGGAAACTAATGAAAGGTGACGAAGTAGACCAAAGGGTGGATCGTTGAATGCATCGGCAATTATCACTAACGTCGCCGAAAGATCCTTCGGAGCACATTTTCTGAAAACTATAAATATTAGTTCAGTTTTTATTCTTAGGGAGTTTTACCTTGTTTTTATGTAGTTTTAAATTATTAAGTTTTAGACAGAGTTTTGGAGATATTCTTTTTATGTTTTGGAGAGGGTTTTGAAGAACTTGGAGCTTTCAAGGGTTTCACCTTTAAGAAATTGGACTTGGGTCTCTTAGAGTCTTCACTTTTGTCTTGTTTTAAGACTTAATCTTGCATACCCATTGATGGAAACTGAGATTGGTATACTTATTTATCTCTTTTACATGCGTGGCTAAAACCCAGTTCTTAGGGTGTGATTTTGTGTATATGGGTTAGATTAGTTGTTGGGTCTTACTTGCTGATAGTCTATTTGTAGTTTAAATATGATTTCGTTTAGTGGTTGTGGATGAACTTAATGAAGTTGTAGTTGCAAACATAATCTCATATATGTGTTTTCGGCTTGCTCGAGAGAGAGGTTGTAAAACTAAGACCACTAAATTGATGGCTAGTGCGAGTGGGTTGACATCAGGTTCATCATGAGAGAGTGAACCCTAGTCCCATGTCCATACATTCAGCTCGAGAGATGGGTTAAGGCTTTTCTTCATGTAGCTAGTGGGTGTCCGAGAGGAACCCGCTTAAAACGGAGTTAATTGCTCGAGAGAGAGCTTATCCCCTTTAAAGTCTAGCCTAGTCACAAATACTCCATGAATTTACTATCAAAAGCATGTACCCAATGATTTAGTCTATCTCGTATTCCTATCACATCCCAAGAATCTCATCTCCATACTTGTATTTTTCCTTAATTTCACTATTTTACTTGTTTCTTGCTTACAAACCCCCATTAGATAATTGACGCTTGTGTCACCCTATTTAACCTGTTATGTTTTTATTTGCAAAAGTCTTTAACTACAATTAGTTGGGTTATTATACTATTGCACGATCGTAGACACTTGCATCGGAAGTTGTGTCGTTGATTATGCAAACATCAGCTAAGAATATGGTTCTACCATCAACAAGTAGAACAACCCCTTTTCGGTGTGGGATTGACACCGGATTCCATGTTAAGCTCACATGGTCTATGTCGGTTAAGGATTATGTACCCAATATGGTAGTAGTATGAACAAGAATATGAATTATGAACTATGGGTACTTAAGAATCTTTACTCAGTATGGGTAAGAGTTTGAGATCTTACTTATGCATAGCACAAGTATGCTTTGAAGGTATTTGTGGTATGTTCCTCTTTTGTTATGATGATTTATCTAATGAATATGCGTATGGTTTATGCTTATGATGTATGGTTGATGGATTTTTTCACTAGTTCCCTTCTGTGATGTGATTGACTAAAGGTCATAGGATCCCATTTCGATGAGAAGTAAGCTAAAGGATAAAATCAAATGTGATAAAGAGGTATTATGGCCTAAAAATTGGTACTTAGCCTAGGTGGGATTATCGGGTCTCACATATGCATTGCACAAGTATGACTTGTATGTTACTTAAGAAGTTTCTTTTATGTTATGAAAGGCTAAGTATTGGCTAATCCATGAATATGAAGTATCTCCTATATTATATGATGATTAATGCTTACATGATGTCTATGTTGGAGGTTATGCATGTGACTCTGTTGTTATCTCCTATAATTTTAGTCTATGCTTTAAGATGATGTCTCTAACACTTATGACTCAAGTTAATTGTTTCTTATGATTATAGTATATGTCTTATGTTGACTAATGCCTCTTATATGCTTATGTTGATGGTTTGTGCTAGCTAACAAATTTAGTACATTTTGTACTAACGCATACTCTTGCCTACACTCTTTATCAAATGTAGGGTTCGGTGATTTTGGGTTCCATTCTTGAGGATAGATTTCTAAGGAGCAAGGAGTTAATGAATTGGTGAGCCCTCATAGCTTCGAGGACAAAGCCACTATTTCCTTTATGTCTTTTACTTTCATGTGTTGAGACTATTGTATGGGCTTTGTCCCAAAGGTTTTATTCAAAGTTGAGTTTACATGAATTGAGATGAAGTGTAGTAAAACTTCCGCTTGTTTTTATAAAAGGACTTCAATTGAATAAAAAAAGTTTTAAAATTTTCGTACTTTCTTATTACCTTATGTTATGATATGCTAAGGGCTTGTATGAGACACCTTCGGGGTCAAGTACGCCATGTTACTTCTAGGGTGTACCCTTGTGTCGTGACAAACTAGGTAATCAGAGCACAAAGTTTAGAAGGTTATAGGATTGTCTCAAACCACGTCTATTAGAGTCTTGTTCATAAATGGGAAACGCGACACATTTATGCATAGGAGGCTATTGGATGCTTAGGAAACTTCACTTCTTCATTCTCTAAGTCTTGCCATAGAGTTTAACTCTATTAGGTCTTTCCCCTAATCTGTGCCCTATGGTTTTTAGGTTATGGCTGATACAAGGGCAAATGCTAGGAAGAATGAGGGAGACAATGTGGAGTAATAGATACTTCAAGCTCCTCGTCAAGCTACAACTGATCCTTCGGATATGTCGAAAGCGAAGTTTAGGTCTACTATCCAATTGTTGGCTCAAGCCTTGATGACGCAAGCCAATAGAGAGGTTGTAGCTCCGGCAAACCCAATAAAGTTTATGGCTTCTTCTAGAGTGAGGGAGTTTTTGAGGAAGTACCCTCCGGAGTTTTATGGCTCTAATGTGGAAGATAATCCTTAGGAGTTTGTAGAAGAGGTCTCTAAGGTGTTAGACATTGTGAGAGTGACTCCGGTAGAGAAGGCGCAGTTACCTTCTTGTCAGCTCAAAGGGGTGGCACAAATATGGTATGATCAATGGAAAGAGACTAGACCGGTAGGGTTGGGTTCCATAGAGTGGGAAGGGTTCAAGAGTGTCATTCTATATAGGTTCATCCCTTTAGAGATGAGAGAAGCTTTGGTTCTTGAGTTTATCAACCTTAGACAAGGTGATATGAGTTTTAAGGAATATGCATGGAGGTTTACTGAATTGTCTAAGTATGTTCCAATTTTAGTGTTCGAACCTAAATCACGAATGAGTAAGTTTGTGTTGAGATTGTCCGATTTAGTGGTAAAAGAATTTTGTATCGCTATGTTTGAGCATGATAGGAATATCTCTCGTCTTATGGTTTATGCTCATCAAATTAAGGAAGAGAAACGTGAAGAACAGTCTGTGGAGAAAAAGAGGTTTAAGATTGGTGATGATAGTTCTTCTCTTGGGAAGATTATTTGGACAAGGTCCTTCGAGGTTTTCCCCAAGATTTAGTGAAGAGAGGGTGTCTAACCCTAAGCCTCGGAGAGAGAGATAGTAAATCTTTGTTGCCAAAACCTACTTGTGCTAGGTGTGGAAACAGACATGAGGGTAGATGTTTAACCGGTACGAAGGGTTGTTATGGTTGTGGTGAGAGTGGCCACAGGATGAGAGACTGCCCGGTGCTTAGGCTAGGGGAACAGAGAGGAAGCGAATGAGGTCCTATGCTCTACAAGCTAGAAGTGAACAAGAGGATCCTCTGAATGTTACTCCCGGTATGTGTTTCATGCTTTATTAGATTCGGGTGTTGTTTGGTCTTTTGTTACTTGATGTATAGACTTAGAAGTTGTCTTTAGTATGAATGGTGCTTAGAAAGTCCATTTAAGCTTGCTCCCAAGGGGGGGATGGTGTGCCTTGATAGCAAGGTCATTGTGTGTTTATGTGTTGCCATTATTTCCTTATATGACGCATATCATGAAAGTTTGTGATTTAAGAGAAAAGGAGTTTACATGATTTATTTCCTCATGTTGTAGTGCATTAAGTATAAGATGTATTTTTGGCCTCATGAGATGAATAAATGAGCATGCCTTAGTTCGGAGTTGAGAGATTCCTCCTCGAATAAGTGCTTTTCGAGAATAAATTGCATATGAGATCCATGAGAGTGTGTTGAGCATATTTTAGTTTAGATATGGTAGTTTCTCCTTAAATATGAGTAGATATATAATTTCATGCATTTTGGGTTGTTAGATGTAGTTCCTACTCCCTTGTATGGCATTGAGTATGTTGAGTTTGGAAATTAATTTTTCTTTCCTTGTTCATGTGAATTTAGATGAGTTGCATGCATGATGGGATGCTAGTCTAAAGTCGTTTCCTTTAAGAAGTGTTTAGAATCGTCATCCGAGGATGAATGATCCCAAGGGGGAGATATTGTAACACCCCGTAATCTAGTAAGCTAAGCTAGGGCTAAATGCGTGGGGTAGCAAGCCATGGAAGAGGGCAGGGGCCTATGACACTTAGAATCTTGTTAAAAAGAACATCTCCTTCCTTTCCAACTTGGTGAAGTAAGGTTCCATAGCCTAGGTGACTTGGAGATAAGCCAAGTGAAACCCCTTGGCCTAAGGGGCTAACTCCAAAAGCCCAAGATGCTGGAATTTTGGGCTCGCCAGGTCGGGGCTCGTCGACCAGTAGGCGCATCGCCAAACTTCCCTCAACCATCTCCTATTGGCCTTCTCCACCATAGGAGATGCTGGAAAAATTTGGCGGACCAAGGGTCCACTTGGTGAGTCACCAAGTGCCCTTGGCGAGCCAAATCATGCATGGTCTGCAGTTTTAAGTTGCAGTCTTAGGAGTCTCTTGTTATTTTCCCTAAATTGATACTACATTGTTCTACTCTTTCCCTAGTAAAGTATATACGATTTTTAAACTCAAATTTCCCCCAATTAAGTCATTCTCCCTAGAATCAAAAGAAAACCCAAGACTTCATCCCCTTCAAAGAAAATTCTCTCAAGAAGAAGAAGAAGAAGAAGAAGAAGAAGAAGAGAGGGTCAAGCTAGGTCAACTTCCTCCATTTATAGAAGCTTTGTGAGGGCTTTATAATCAAGGTATGTTAGTTTATTCATCTTTGGATTCTTCCATCGATAGAGCCCCCTAGATTTCTCCCAAATGTGAAGATAAAACCCAATTCTAGCGAGGGTTTATTCCTATGTTGTGGGTAGTGTGGGGTATGATTCCAATTGAGTGGATAGTTTTGTTTATGATTTTTTTAGTATTGAATCATGATATTCTGATGAATTTATATGTTTTCCATGGTTAACCCTAGTCTAATTGATGAAATTGATATTATGTGCGTTTATGCCATGAAAGGTGAGATTGTGGGTGATCTTCTAGAATTGATGTTATGAGTAGTTATTGTTCAAGAATAGAAACATGTAAACACGAATTGAATTAGATTATAGGATTTATGATCGATCAAGACTAGTAAGGATTGAAGTTGAACCTTTATGAAGATGTATAACTAAAATAACTTAATAATGAAGAATTTGATTATAATGCCTTGATATCTAGACATGTATGATGATTGTGAGAAGTAAAGCTTTGAGAGTAAATCTTGTAGTCATGAATGATGATCATTAGGGCTTTTAGAGTAAAGCTAATATTAAGAACTATGAAGGCTAAGGCTTGGAGAGTAAAATCTATATGAGAATAGAAGACTAATGAATAGAATTGTGATGAATGATCCTTACCTACCTAATCTACCTCATGATTGGTTGAATGCATAAAGTGATAGAATAAAATGAGTTAGGATGATATCCATGTTTAGTGCATGAACCGTAGGTGCAAAGATTGAAAGCAGGCTTTAAACCTCAAGGAGGTGAAGTATGAGATTATGCTTGGAGCAACTGAACTAGCTGAACTATGAATGCATCCATGTCTAATGTAGTCATTCTAGATATGTTGATTTGATATGATTAAGAATATACCTATGTCTAAAGTAGTCATTCTAGATGTATTGAATAATTATGGGCTTTGACCCTAAAAAGGGTAAGATATGATATTGTGCATGTTTATGGAGTTTAGAACATGCTTTAGAAACACTTTGAGAGTGAAGCGAATATGCTTATGATCTAGTTGTTGTGTCGTAGAAAGGTTATCCTCCTATACACACTTAGGCATGAATATGATATGATGTGAAAGGTTCGTCACATGTAGTGATTCTAAAGTTGGAAGACTAGTCTCACCTATTAAATCTATGAGCTATAGCATGAGTTATGTTGGAGTGAGTGTCAAGACATTCTTTCATACTTATGAACCTAAGTCATGACTTAATGAAAACACAATGGGATGTAATGCCTAGCACCGAGTGGATATTAAATATGAGATGAAAGCTTTTACTGGAGTTGAGTTTGGTTTTTCAAATGGGTTCCTTCTACCTTAGTTGAGTCCGGGTTCCCAAAGTAAGTATCTCATGAGATGGAAACCTTCTACCTTAGTTGAGTTCGGGTTTCTAGTAGCAATCTCTTTATCGCATAAACTATGTGCCCTCGTAGGTTACTTAGCTATTGGATCCACCTTAGCTAAGAGTATGGTTCTACCCTCGGCAAGTAGAACAACCCATTTTTGGTGAGGGTTAGACACCGGATTCCATGGTAAGCTCGCATGGTCTATGTCGGTTAAGGCTTATGTCCCCAATATGGTAGTAGTATGAGCAAGAATATGAATTATGATTTATGGGTACTTAAGAAGCTTTACTTAGTATGGGTAAGAGTATGTGATCTTACTTATGCATTGCACAAGTATGCTTTGAAGGTATTTGTGGTATGTTCCTTTTATGTTATGATGATTTATGTAATGAATATGCTTATGGCTTATGCTTATGATGTATGGTTTATGGATATTTTCCTTAGTTTCTTTCCATGATGTGATTGACTAAAGGTGATAGGATCCCTTGTCTATGAGAAGTAAGCTAAAGGATAAAATAAAAAATGATAAAGACGTATTATGGCCTAAAGAGTGGTACTTATCCTAGGTGGGATTATGGGGTCTCACTTATGCATTGCACATGTATGACTTGTAGGTTACTTATGGAGTTTATTTTATGTGATGAAAGTCTATGTTTTAGCAAA
Organism: Solanum acaule; assembly: GCA_036250505.1. NCBI lineage: Eukaryota > Viridiplantae > Streptophyta > Magnoliopsida > Solanales > Solanaceae > Solanum > Solanum acaule. The sequence continues at coordinate 3,114 of JAJOOR010005065.1, read as the reverse complement.
GCCATGAATATGAAGTATCTCCTCTATGTATGGATAATGTTTTATTATGATTAATGCTTACATGATTTCTATGTTGGAGGTTATGCTTGTGACTATGTTGTTATCTCCTATGCTTTTAGTCTATGCATTAAGATGATGTCTCTAATACTTATGACTCAAGTTAATTGTATCTTATGATTATGGTATATGTATTATGTTGACTAATGCCTCTTATATGCTTATGTTGATGGTTTATGCTAGCTAACACATTTAGTACATTATGTACTAACACATACTCTTTATCAAATGTAGGGTTCGGTGATTTTGGGTTCCATTCTTGAGGATGGGTTTCTAAGGAGCAAGGAGTAGAAGAATTGGTTAGTCCTCATAGCTTCGAGGACAAAGCCACAATTTTCTTTTACATAGTTTACTTTCATGTTTTAAGACTATTGTATGGGCTGTGTCCCAAAGGTTTTATTCAAAGTTGAGTTTAGATGGTTTGATATAAAGTGTAGTAAGACTTCCACTTGTTTTTATAAAATGACTTTGATTGTATGGAAAAAGTTCTAAAATTTTTGTAATTTCATATTACCTTATGTTATGATATGTTAAGGGCTTGTGTGAGACCCTTTCGGGGTCAAGTACATGATGTTACTTCTAAGGTGTACAACTGGGTCGTGACATTGGTCTAAGACCATGGAGGAGGTCGTTGCACAACCCTCTGGAGTCGGTGTTGAGTACGGCACTGATTCCCAGGTTGAGGCCACACCAACGAGCCGTGGTTCACCTCAGGCTTAGCCTAATGAGGGGATCCTTACAGTCTCTATTTTATTTTCAAATTTGTTTTTTCTTAGCATTGAGGATACTTATTTTTCTTTTTGGTCGGGTGAAGGTACCTAACTACCTAACTTATCGGGTTTACTGTTGCCTTTTTGAGATAGTTTGTTATTTTTATTTGGGTTGAATTTATAACTTCTTCATTTTGTTTTAGTAGTGCAATGATGCTTTGGTTATGATCCATTGGTCTCCCTTTTAACATCTTAAAACTGAATGTTGGTTAATGTTCTCTTGTACATTTAGCATCGATTTGTGGTCAATATCAATGAGTTGAATAGAGCTCTTGATGAACGATATGTTTGTGTGAGTCCAACAAGATAATTTGAGTTGCATAAGTCTTGTATTAACTCTTAGCATCTCCTTGTAACTAGTTGAATATCAAGTGTGAATCTTGCAATGACCGTTTCATGCAAGCTTAAGATGTAGAGCTATGATCAATGATTTTGTTTGGATGCCATGTGTGATGAGGTTTACTTAAAAAGTGTGCATGAAGATACCTAGAACTTGCCCTATTGGTCCAATCGATTACCATTGGTGAATGAAAGAAATGATCTTAGGCATGAATTTTGAGAGTGAACCTTATTGTTATACCTTTGCGTTACCACCTTGTGAGTATGTGAATCTAGCTTGGCACCTTTTGAGCGTAACCTTTTCTTTGAAGGAAACATGAACTTAGTCTCTGCGTTCGTGGACCAGGTCCCTACGTTCATGGAGAAAGTTGTGGTTTATGTATGTGTTTGCAAACAAGGTCTCGCATTCGAGAAAGCTAATTTCCTGGTCTTTTAAATAAAGACCACAATTGTTTTCAACAATTACTCAACATTCAAAATGCGATATATAGAGCTTCGAAGCTCTGATAGGGGTGATTTGAAGTGGTATATGTTTGAAAGTTTTGTGGCTACGTATTGGAGATCTTGTGATTGGCTTTGAGGTAGGATTTGGTCTAATTTATTTATTGAGCTTCTTAGATAAAGCCTAGTATAGCTTTCGTCTAATTTTGGATTATATTTGTGATGAGTCCACAAATTGGACTTATTTAAGGCTATATTTAATAGAAATTGTGTCCTCAAATGCTTATTTTATCTCAATATCTGATTAAAACCCTTAAGTTTCAGGTATCTGAAGATTAAAGGAAAGCATGGACACTACTTCACAAAAAGGAACGAAAAGGCTGAAAAGAACGAGAAAATGAAAGCCTGAGGATCACCGAAACCACTTGGCGAATCGCCAAAGGGTCTCACTTTGCCTTTTCTTCCAGTGTGCTGAACCTGAAGGAAATGATCAAGTCGGTGGAACAAGGGAGCAGTCGGCGCATCGCCGAGAAGTTCCGTGAAGCAGTACTATATCGCCTAATGACCCAGAGCACGATGATGCCGAAGGATGGTGCAAGAAGGCGATGAACTACACTAAAGGGTGAATCGCTGAGTTGATCGGTGATTCCGACTAATGTCGCCAAATGATCCGTCGCAGCACAGATTTTTGAAAACTATAAATACTCGTTTAGAGTTATAGAGAACATATCATTAGATTATATCAAATTCTAAATATAATTTTAGTACTTTTATTTTTTCTCCGAGTTTGGAGAGGGTTTTGGAAACTTGAAGAAGAAGAGGGTTTCGACTCCTAGGATTTGGACTTGGGTCTGTTGGATTCTTCATCCTTGGCCTATAACAAGACTTAAATCTTCATACCCATTTGAATGCAAGCTCATTTAGCTATAAATTTATATCTCTTGATGTGTGGCTAAAAACTCCCATTTTTTGGGTGTGACTTAACAAATATGTGTTGAGATTATTGTTGGGCTTTGCTTGCTGATAGGTTAGATGTATTTTAATGGTGATTTCACCTACTGGTTGTGGTTTAATTTAATGGGTTTGTAGTTGCAAATACAAAACCACCTATGTGTTTTCGACTTGCTCGAGAGAGAGGTCGTGAAACCAAGACCGCTAGACTGGTGGCCTAAGGAGTGGGTCGACATGAGGTTCTACCCGAGAGGGTGAGCCCTAGTCCCATATCCTAACACTCAACTCGAGAGAGTGAGTGGCGTAAGGCGTAGGTTGGCCTTCATGCGGCAAATGGGTGTCCGAGAGGAACCTATTTGAAATGGGATAAGTTGCCCGAGTGGGAACTTATTTCCATCTAAAATTTAGCCTAGTCACTATTATCTTGCAAATTTCCTATCGAAAGCATGTACCCAATTATTTAAATCAATATATTTTGCGGTCACGCCCTAAGAATCCCCTCTCATTTATAGATTTCTTGTTAATTTTACTGTTTTGCTATATTTGTGACAAAACC
>JAJOOR010005064.1:0-22519 GCA_036250505.1 Solanum acaule | reverse complement strand
AAATGTTTTCTTGGTAAAGAAAGTTTTTAATTCCTTATGGTTTTAGTGTCTATGCGATGAATGAATGCTAAGAGGCTTGTATTAGACCTCTTCGAGGTCGAGTACGCCGGTTACGACTAGGGGGTGATCCCGGGTCGTGACAACCTATTAGCCTTTATTATGTTGATCATGAAGGAGAATACCCATGATCCTTATTAAATGATGTGGAGGCGAATACCTACATCATATCATGTCGGTCATGGATGCAAATACCTATGATCCTTGTAAAATGATGTGGAGGGGAATACCTACATCATATAATGATGGGGCATGGAGGTGAATACCTATGACTCCGTAATATAGTTATGGAGGCGAATACCTATGACTCCGTAATATAGTTATGGAGGCGAATACCTATGACTATACAAGTAAGAAAAGAGGTGAATACCCATTAGCATTTATAATAGACATAGAGAGGTGAGTCCCCATGTCTTGAAAGTAAATCAAGAGTGATGTGAATTATGCTATGATGAATGAAATGTATGGATAGATTCTAGAATGGCATTCCATGAGATGTATGACTAGAGGTGAATCCCCATGTCTATAAAAGATAAGCTAAGGATAAGATTAAAAGATGATGATTATGAATGAGGGCCTAAAGTGATTTACTTAGCATGGGTGAGATTTATGTGGCCTTATTCATGCGTTGCACAAGTATGCCTTAAGGTTACTTATGAAGTATTCTTATGTGGTCTTATTCTTTTGCACAAACACCTTGAGTGATGTTCTTGAAGGAGAATGGTCCACACATACACAGAAAATTTCGGATGTGGTCATAAGGCTCCTCACGAGAAAGTCCCCCAAAGATACCTTTCATTTGCAATAGCTGCAACATCGTTATGGTCATATGAAACATCGCATTGCCCACTATTAGGGGCAATCGAATAGAACCCGCACTTCCTAGCTGATCCTCATTGACATCAGGCAAGTTTCTGATGTTATCATCGTTCCCAAGTTGACTTGCATTGCCTCCGTTCACATAATTTCTTCACATTCTTTAAAGCAATCAACAAGAACACAAATAAGAAAATTCTACTACAAAAAATTAATTCACGAAAGCACTTCAATAAAAGAATTCTGAGCACCACTCCCCAGCAGCGGCGCAATTTTTTATAATGCTCAACTACTCTTCTTCCGATTCTAAGTGTAGGCAATCGCTAACAAGTATAAACCCAACTAAGAGTTGGGGTAGATCCCACAGGGAGTGATATGGTAAAGAATTCAACTATAAAGTAAAAATGTGTTCTAATCATTTGTAGAAGTAAAGATTTCACAACATAAAATTAAATCACGAAGTTTCAATGATCTATATCAAATTGAGGGAATTTAGTAACCAGTTTATAATAATGAACAACTTAACACAGGATTTAAACAATTAAAGATTGGACCTTAGGAATGTGATCAATTGAATGCTAATTATGCTTAATGGGTAATTACTAATTGTTTCAAGTTGTCGGATCTCAATAGGTAGGATAGGTTTTGAATACAACAACCATCTCTCGATCAACTATCATGTTTCAAGCGAGTTCTCTCAAACCTCAACAAGCATAACACTACCAAACAACTCAATTCCTTAATCAACCCACTTTCTCAAGCTGGGTTTGTAAAGATACAAATAAAGAAAACTATCAATCATTCATTCTACTCTAATACCTCTTTCTCAAGCAAGCATAGAGAGCTAAACTAGAACCGAATTGGCAACTTTAGCTCATCAATTAAAACACGAACAATTAATTGAACCCATTTAAATACAACATTAAAATTCAGCAATTAATAACACCCATTAACTAATTAATGCATTCGACTATATAATCACACCCTTAAGATAGGGGGTTTTTGCAAAATATTGCGAAAAGTAAGAAATCATTACCAACAAGATTATCCATCTGAACTGTTAACAATCTGCAATATTCAATGCCAAAATTTAAGATAGAATCCTAAAAATTCAATTATGAGATCCAATCTTCTCCAAAATTGTTCAACAAGATGAAGATGTAAAAACACTCAAAATCTCGGGACTACACTGTGTGAGAACTCCCTTTTCACCATTCAAAAATGAATTTATATGTTCCAAAAAATTTAGCACTGAGACCACTCCGTGAAGTTAGTCGGGATAGCCGATCCACTCGGTGATCCGCCGAGTTGCTCTTCTTCTCGCCTTTTGTCTTGTCTCCTACATCCAATTGTTCTGGATCTTTTGGGAATTTGGATCATGAATGTAGATCCATTTGGCGCGTCGCTGAATCATCATTTGTTCTCCAAGGTTGTTTTGTACATGGGCAACTTCGCTGGAACTTTAGGCGACTTGGAGGCTCACTCGATAAGTCACCGAGTGGCTTTTGCGAGCTCCAGCTTCTTTTTTCTTCAGTTTTTCCAACTTTTCACTCTTTTTCTCATCGTAATTTCCTTGCCTCGCTCTTAAGCCTTCATTGTTGCATATCAACATATTGAAATCAGTTGTGAGCACAAAATAAACATTGAGGACACTAAATCATTGAATAATAAGCCCTAAATGAGTTGAAATTCATGAATCATCAATTTCTCACCCATAAATCCTTTTCTAACCATTGGGTTGTTTAAAAAATAAACTTAGTCCAAAAGCCTAAGTTGGGGGTGTGGAAACAAAGGAGGAGAGAAAGCCAAGTAAAAGTGAGGAAAGAATTGTGAGACTCAAACTTGAAGTTTGTTGCAAAAATAAGGAAACCCTCCTAATAAAAAAATGTGTTTGAAAAAAAGCTTGAAAATTAAATGAAAAAGAAGGTTGTGATGAAATAAAAGGGGATTCCAATAAATTGAGTGAAAAATTGAGGTTTGAATCTCCAAGTGAAAAGAATGAAAAGAACTTGAGAAGAGGTGAAGATGAGTACACCAACACAATTAAAAGGTGAAGTCACTGAGCAAAATTTACCATACCTTTACTCTCAGCCCCATTACAAGCCTTAATGACCCTTGAGATCATACTTAAACTAGGTTGTGTGATGATTGGAAAATATGATCAAACCTATGGGATGAAGCTTTCATGTATCTCTCTTTTGGAGAGTTAGAGTTGTATTGATTCCTTAATTTACAGGAGTACAAACTCCCAACTGGTAGTTTACTGACCAAAAGGGTGGATTGTCCAATTGGCTAGACCTTACCCAAGTTGATGATGTTCACATTTTGAAATATTCAAGGAAGGTCGGCGAACTAAAGTTGAAACAATGACACAACAAAGTTTAATGGGCGAGCTAGAATTCCATCACCGAAGGTAATAGACTTCTGCGTAAAAATAAAAGTTGAATGGGCGACCAGGGTGGTAATTGGAGATCCGCAGAATGTGAAAGGATGACTTAATCGAGTTCTCTAACTAAGGCTCAATCACATAAAGCCTGATGCAAAATAAGCGAGAGCTAGAGAGAAAATGACGATATGTCGAACGTGTCAGGCGAGCCGGATTATTGTCCCCGAATGTGTAACGCATGAAAATACCATAAACAGCCCAAAGGAGAGAGAAAATATATGTGGGATCTAGAACAAAAAGCTTTTCCCTAATTTCATAGTTAGTAATGTAGTTTTTGGATATTGAGAAATATACTCTTTTCATAGTTTTGGGGTTCCTAAAACACTCTTGTAATTGAAAATTGAGGGTTAAGATTGAAGTGGGTATTGAAGATTCTAGCTTATTATCAACACACTAATGGTTGGTAACATCATAGGTATAATTTCTTTGCTTTTACGATGTGTGGCTAAAACCCCAACTCTAGCGGGTGTGATTACGGGGTTGGTGTTGATTTAATTTAGTAGATTTTTTTTTGCTCCTTTTTTATTGCTGTTCATCCATGGATTTGAATTATTGATCATGGGGTTAATTGACGGGTTAAGGTTTTAAATTAATCCTAGTAGACATCTTCAATTGATGCTTGAAAGAGATCAATTGTAGCGGGGAAATAAATTGATACATGCAATTTAGGTTTGATTTATATGGTTTTCTTGAAAGAGAAAGTATGGTTTACTTCTAGTCGCCAAATATGCTCTAAAGAGAGACTTCTCTAAGGTAATAGGTAGATGAGACGAAAAGGAGATTCTATGATATGATGCTTTGAGATCGAAAGAAGATTAGTGTCATTTAAGATTACCAAGCTTGTCCATCTTTGTCTAGAACTATTGAGAAAGTACTTGCACCCCTATTTGACATCAATACTAATCCCCACACCCCTAGATCGTCTCTTACTTGTGAAATTCCCTGTTTTTTGTTTAATTGTGATAATTGTTACAAAAACAAATTATAAAATTTGGTGGAATCATCCACCCCCCTTTGTTCTAATTAATACAATGAATTAGTTTGTATTCTTAATTTCCTAGTTGAATTTTTATCACTAAATAACTCCTTGTGGGATTCGACCCCGACTCTTGTTCGGTATTTTCATTGCTTACGACCGCTTACTGTTATAAGTGTTTTATAGGGTAATTTGAGCATTATCAGAAGCTAAATTAACACTTAAACGATCCATTGTAACTTAATCTCATGCAACTCAATCATGGGTAAAATCATATATGCCTTGGAATCACAATTATCCACCTATTTCTCTTGAACATAGGAAAATATATCTCAACTAGTTTTCTCAAACCTAGCTATGTAGTAAACAAACAATCCAATCATAAGCATTGCACGGAATCACTATATCTAGCTATCTTCCTTTGTATGAGATGCTATACCTCAATATGCACTTTTAAACTTTTCCCAACCTCAATGTATTCTTTTGAATCAATCAAAGTAAATAGGCAAGACCAAGGAGTGATCAATTCCTTTAGAAAGAAATTTATGCATGAAATTGATTCGATATTAAGAACCCCAGTTCATAAATGAGAAGCATTCAATCAAATACAAGAGCAAGAGAATAAAATAAACTACCCAATAGATATTTCTATCTCTAGCACAAAACCCCAAATCTTCAATGGTCAATTACATCCACAATTCACGCAATACAAAGCAAGGAAATTAAGGTGTAAAAATTAGTACAAGCTTTCAATCTTCAAAAACAAATTTGAATTGTAAGGGAACTTGTAATCCAAGCTCAAAATCCCTGAATCAAGTTGTGGTGAATAGCTTATATGGAGGTTCCTTCATGAATCCCACCTACACTCAAGTTACTATCTCTCTTACCAAAGTGGATTAATTTAATAGGGCATGACACACTTGAGAAAGGGTAAAGTCTAATATTATAGTTGCATCAATAATGACAAATGAGATGAGAACGAAACAATAGGAATAAGATGCACAATTGGATATGATGATGAAAAGTATTGACCTCCTAGTAAAACACATATTGGGAACCGGAGCTAAAAATGTAAATGTCATTGGAGCACAAAGTACTGTGTTGGTTGAAGAAGAGGCTCCTTATGCCTCATTTGATGAGGATATTAAATGCTTGGTGCACCAAGGGTCGGGTTCTCGACCAGGGTACCAAGCGACAAATCAAGATTTGCGGTATGCTAAAAAAAAAATCAAGGTTGAAGGGATCGAGATGGTCAATGGAGAGATAAAGAAAGGCATTGGCATGAGTAATCGAGCAAGAGGAAATGAAAGGTACAATCATAGGAGTTCAAATCCGTATGTGCCACAACAAAAATCTAATGCTCCAAAAACCAATCAAGCGTGAATGATTTGGCTAGTTCAAAAATTGACGAGATGTTAAATAAAGTTCTAAAAATGGAGTAAAAGATCTCAAGAGTTATTTATCTAAATTAACTTAAACCGTTAGATCCAACTCTGCTTCAATCAAACACTTGCAGAACTAAATGAATCACTTATCGACTCAAATAAACCTTAGATCCATAGGTACACTCCCAAGTGACACTTTATTGAATCCAAAAAAAATGATAGTCATTGTATGGCTATAATCACAAGGAGCTTGAGTATGCCAAGTTGGTGCCTAAGAAGGTTGCTAGCGAGAATTTTTATGATGGGGTGAAACCTAGTTCATCAATCCAAATTGTGGTTGATGAAGAGTTCTTTAAGGAGTACAATGTTAGTGTTGGTGAAGAGAAGGGGGTTGATCCTCCTAAAGTGATGATTATTGTTGAGGAAGTAACAGGGGATAAATATGCTAAGGGAGATGAGATTATGTGCCCCCCTCTCTATCTTTAAAGAGGATAAAGAAGAAAGAAGATGAGCATTTTAAAAAGTTTTTAGATCATCTTAGAAAATTGTCCATGAATATTCAACTAATTGATGCTCTGTTGCAAATGTTAGGGTACTCAAAGTTCCTAAATGAGAAACCACAAAAGAAGAGGGTGGCTAATATGAGAGATATCAAAGTGCCTCACCATTGCAACATTATGATAACTAGCACGTTGGCCACAAAGAAGAAAGATTTGAGAGCTTTCACCATTATGTGCACCATTAGAGTGCATAAATTCAATAAACGCTCATGTGATTTTGGGGTAAGTATCAATTTGATGCCTCTTTTGATTTTCAAAAAGTTTTGTCTCGAGAATCCTACGCCCACCCCGATGAGGAAACTAATGATAGATTGCTCAATCAAGAAACTTGATGGCATACTATTTGACGTCTTGGTCAAAGTAGAAAAATTCATTTTCTTGGTAATTTTTGTAGTGATTGATTGTGATTTGGACCTAGAGGTGCCTATTATTTTAGGCCAATCACTCGTTTATGTTGAGCTTGGAGAGCTCCAACTTAGAGTGGAGGAAGAATAAGTGAAGTTTGAGGTAGGCATACCTACTCATGAGTGGTAGATTTATACTCATTTGAGACATATTTAGTTCAAAAATTGATGTCCTCAATGCCTATCTAGGGGTCCTAAATTACGCATTGAGGACACTAATTATTGAGCTTAATAGGCCTCAAATGAGTGCAAATCTACCACGCACCAACACCCCCAACTTAAACATTTGATTGTGCTCAAGTAAATTAAGAACATATTTAGCTCAAAAAGGGTGTCTACAACAATATTATATGAGACTTAATATTCAAGTTCCATTACAAGACTACTATCAACAACATGCTACACTAAATCATGATCAAAATGTTTCAAATGATGACTAGCCAGTTTCAACACAAGCTCAAGCTTGCTTTAGCTTCTTTTCTAATGCAAGACCATTTTTCAATAAATGCATTAAAGTGCCCTCACATCAAGAATGATTACATGCTCTCACAAAGAAAATCAAGCAAAAAATAAGGAATCAATGCAACTCTCACTCTCTCAAAAGAGAAATACATGCAAGCTTCATCTCATAGGTTTGCCCATATTTTCCAATCATCACACAACCTAGATAATGCAAGATCAAAAGGGTCTTTTAGGCTTGTAATGGGGCTGAGGGCTAAGGTATTGTCAATTTGGCTCGGTGACTTCACCTTTTCAAAGCATTGTTGCAATCATATTCACCCCTTCTCAAGTTATTTTCATTCTTTTTCATTTGAGAACTCAAACTTTGACTTTTCACTTATTTTATTTGGAATCCCCTTTATTTCATCACTTCTCTTTTTCATTTCAATTCTTAAGGCATTTTCATCATAATGATCTTTTTCTCCCCTTTTTATAGGGAGGGATTCCTTCTTTTTTTTAGCAAACTTCAAAGTTGAGTCCCATTTCATCTTTCTTTGCCCTTCACTTGGCTTTCATTCCTCCATTTTTTCCACATCTCCAACTTAGGCTTTTGGCCTAAGTTTGCTATTCAAACATGGCAATGCTTCAAAAAGGATTGTTGGGTGAAAAGTTAGGGATAATATGGCTCAAGAGTTTCTCGCTTGGTTTTGTCAACAAATGGGTTAGGATCAAGCGGTTCCAAAATGGATGCACACCCTCAAAAGGTAGTCACAGCGGATTAAGGAAATTTAGGTTACGGCTTAGAATTGTTGCCCAAGATCATGCCTTACATTTACCAAGGTTTAGAGAATTAGACTAACAAGGCGAATTCTAGGACTCCACACACATGCTTTCAAGTAAGATCTCACCACACATGACACTTCAAAATACACTCATTTAGCACATCCCAAAAACACTAAAGCATGCATGCGCTATTCATTGCAAGGCTCACATCAAAATGCAGCTAGTCAGCAAAAGATTCAAACAAATCTCAAAAGCACAACCACATTGATTTCATTCTCGCAACACCAACATTATACATCATGCTCATCATGAGTACTATTTAAGAAATCAGTATTGAACACAACCGATCCTTGAATACTTATAAATAAAAACTCAAGCATTTCATAATTTTCAAAACTCACGGGGGATTGCGAAATTGAGAGAAAATGAAAAATGAAAAAAAGATACACTAAACCAAATGAAACACACTAATATAAACAAAAGTAAACTAATATAACCATCCAAAACTGAAAAGTAACAAAATACAAAGTAAAGGGGGAATTTTTGTTCAAAGTCCTTCACCCCACCGAAAAGAAATATCTAGCCTCAATGCAAAGATAATAAAGTATAGAAGGCAGAGTAAAAAGGTTTTCCTGACCGGCTAAGCCTGTGGGGCACTCTCATCTTGAGTCTCTAAAAAGGAAGCATCACCCGGGGCATCAGTGCCAGGCAATAAAATCACTGGAGGAAGTACGGTAGTACTAATTGGGGCATCAGTGCACGTCACAACACTAAAAGGAATGGTGGAGTCAGAAGAGACTCCACTAGGACCAACTACTGAAGTCTCTCGAAGGGATCTCTCTAGGGTGGCTTGAAGAATCACCTGCTCAGTCTCCTGCAGCTTCGTGAGTGTATATGCAATTCCATGCTCCTCTTCCTCACTCCTCAGATGCTCCTCATTTGTCTCCTCCGCCAAATCATCAAATGCGCTCTCAGCATCCACAGCAAAATCATCAACTCTTGCAGCTAACTTAGGTTGCACACTAGAAGAAGGCTCACTACATGGCATCATCGATAGCACAAAGGTTGTTGCATCTGGTACGGGAACCTCGCTCCATAGCATCGAAATATCAATAGATTGAAGTTGGTCTACATCTGCTCGCAAGGTAGCAAGCTCACCCCTCATGGCATCTAGTGCACCCAAACTTCCCTCAGCCTTCCCCTAGGCCTCGAATCTCACAGTGAGGTTGTCTGACCTCAGACCATGGTCCTTAACTAACCACTCACACCTAGTAACTTTGTCCTTCAAAGGGGCCAAGGCATACTCAATCGCCCTATTAATCATCTTAGGCATATCCTTCTCAACCCTAGCAACTCTGACATCCGCAAACTTTACATGACTACCCATTTGGTAAATTAATTCCTGGACCAATGAGGCGGGTAATAGGAGTGGGGGTAGGCACAACAGCAACAACAACAACACTATAAGTAGAAGGAGTAGGTGCAAAAGATGAAGACATAGAAAGAGAGGAAGGTATACATGCCTGCTCCATAGAAAGAGTAGGTGTGTTGGCCTTAGATGCTAGAACAACTAGATCTTTTACAGGCGTAGTATCTGGCGATGATGGCTTCCTCTAAGTCGCATCTTCCAATAAATACTCAACCTCAATCCTCTTGATGTCACTGGAAGAGGCTGGTCTGATCCGCACATCATACTTCCCCAAAAAGGGAACTATTTCTTTCTAGCAAAGTTGAGTAATGAGAACTAGGAAAGGAAGGAAGATCTGCTCTTGCCTGGCCCATAGCAACATCTTCTCAAAAATAATAGTATCGAAATTGATCTGCATTTTGTCGATTATAGTGCCTACTATAACTACCTTGGGATGTCGAAGGATAGATTCATTCTAGGACGTCATGACATTATTGTTTATAAACTCGAACCAATACCAGGACACAATGTTTAAGTCATTCTTTTCAATCCTTGCACCATCAGCCATCCATGGCAGAGGGAAATCAGATATCAACGGGACCAACCACCCCTTCAAAGCATCAAGCTCCCGGCGCATCCGGATCTAGTATGTATCATCATGAGTGGAAGGGGTGCATAGGATTGTGTTAATCTCACCCACATGGCATTGTACGATTTTTTCCCACACTACTACTTCATCTAGGGGTTTCCAAACAGTCTCATTTCTCTTCTGAGGTAGGGCCTTGGCAATGGCTTCATCAAATTCCCGAACCCACTTTGGCATATAGGGTTGCCTCAGCTTTGTGAACTGCTCAAATTTATGAAACTTGATTGTCTCTCATATAGCCCGGTAATCGCTCATTAACCCATCAGTTGAGAGACTTTGCTGCTCAAGAATAGTTATTTCTCCTTCTGACTAAAGCCTATTTAGGGCCCTTGGAGTTATGATCGGGAGAACACAAGAAGCAGGGGTTGGATCTTACGGAGGCAATACTATCTTGGAACAAACATTTATATGTTTCTTGGCAATTTGCTTCCAGGACTTTTTACCCACACTTGTTGGAGTATGTAGAGTGGCTTGTTGGGAACGAGGAGCCTCAAAAGGCTCATTAATAAATATACCCTTATGTCTTTTTATATGAGGGAGAGGACGAAGTCTATGTCTGACTGTGTGTTTGACGTCACCACATGTTTACCCTTTGTTCTCGCCATGACCTGCAAAGCACACACATTCAAATATAGAATCGGTGAAGGTTAGTTTAAATCAAACTCAATTAAAATCACACTTTAGAAAAACACCTTAAGGTTCACTGAATGGGAAGGTGGATCATCTAGCAAGATAGGGGGAGCTCTGCTAAACTCTCCAAAAATGGATAGTAAAAATTATCAAAGGGAACATGCACAAAGGGCAGAGTCAATTCCCACTCGACGATTCGCCGAGTTGGTTTCAGCGGGCTAAGACAAGTCTGTCGAAACTGACAGTGCAAAATCAAAAAGAAACAAAAGGTCTATGTCCACTCTCACTCAGCCGTTCACCAAGTGGGTTCGGTGAACTAAGACAAGCTCATCGAATGGGAAAGTGTCGAAGGTCACATATTAACTCAAGAACTTCAGTTGGGGCTTACTCGGCGATTCACCTAACCTCATTAGCAAGCTAAGACAAGCCCGCTAAATAGGAGATGTTCAGCCCAGTGCCTAATTTACATAGCTAAAACCAACATATACAACAAAACAAGTTCCCCAACATCATTACAACCCACCTATATGCTTATCTACCCATAGGTACTCAGACTTCCCCCAGATATTGCAAAGTATTGCTCAAATCATCGATTTTCCCTTAAGAAAGTCATCACTCTGTCTATCATTTGGCAAAATAATGCAAATGGGACAACACTAGGTTACTCAGACTTGACCAACATTAAATCAAATAAAGACCCATAAAATTTACAAGTTCAATTACATATTTAACCAACACATTCAAGATTAGAAATTTATAGGCAACACACAAGCAATTGGTTCATGGGCACAGTTAAATATGCACATACATGGCAAAACCAATAAAGTCCAACAACCACAATCATCAAATGGCGTCAAGCCCATATACAATACACATATTTAAACCTAAAATCGCACAATAAAAATTGAAAGCCAAACTCAATAGAAGCAAAACTCAAAAATAACCATAGAATGGGTTGGTCGACTTCTCTAGGAAGAAACTGTGCTCCACGCACTTAGAAAAACACAATAAAGACTCACAATCACTCAAATAAGGTAATGCAAGAGAAAGGGAAAACAAGGTTCAAAGATATCAAAGGTTTATGTTTGAATTTGAAAAGACCCTTGGAATTTTTATATTAGGCGCATTCGACGGCGATGACTAATGTCGCCAAGTGCATTTGGAAAATTTTCGATTAGAGCTAAACCTCATTGAAAACACCTGAATGAACACCAAACTTGAAGGCTGATTCGGCGAACTTGATGGAGTCCGCATAGTGCACTTTGGCGGATCGTCGTTTGGAGCTCAAATCGCCTAAATAGACAGTACACTTGTACACATGTTCAATCTCAGAAGTTGGACAAGAATGAGTCCGCTCAACTCCTTCGGTGAATCATCATTTTTGTTTTGGCATCACCTAATGTTCCTTTTTTCAGCCTTTTAATTTTTTTTCAACCTGCACTAACAACACATATTATTGAAAACAATAAAAACAAAATTAAATACTTGGGTTGCCTCCAAAGAAGTACCTTATTTAACGTCATGGCACGACATAGTTCTTATTTCCTCAACATTTATTTTTGGAATTTGGGATGGTGTCACTAGGCAACATTTCCTTTTGCATTGGATTGAGATGAGTAGAGATCTGGCACAATTGGGTCTCCAGCTGCTTCATAGATACCGAATGAGAGTTTAACATTTGAGATAAAGTGGAGAAGTCATTTTTCAAGTCTTTCAACAGTTTATCGGACCCTTCAACATTGTAGAGGATCTTTGAGGGAATTTCATTGGTTTGGTTTCCTTCTTTCCCAGCTAGGTCTTTTGGTCGTTGACGGTCATAGGGAGGAACATATATATCTTTTTAACCCCTCATATCTCTCCAATTTCAACCTTGCCAATATTTCCAACCATTATCTCGATTCTTATTACAACATTGGTTCTCACCTTGTCATTGATAATTGGTGTGAGAACCCCTCCCCCTTATTTGGTTTCCCAAATATTGAACTTCTTCATTATATAATGCCCCAAATTTGGCATCATCCGGTCACTACCCACTATTAGTTCCAAGCACATTTACCAATCTAAGTACACCTCCCATGATATGTTTAGATAACAAATCGAGTTGGGCCATCAACTTGGCCATGTATTCATCTCATTCATTGTTCTTCTAAATGTCTTCTTTTCTCATGCCTAGTTGTAGAGTAGGCACATGATCCTGTCTAGTTGTCATGCTCACTTCATTTTGGTCATCTCATCTAGGAACAAAGCAGCCACATCATACGGTTGTCTCATTAATCGTCCTTGGACTTACTAATAAGCCATGCCTTTATTGACTGAATCAAGGCTACAATAGAAGTATTGCAGTAGCAAATTGTCTGGAACACCATGTGTTGGATATTATAACAGTAGTTTCTTTAACCGCAACCAAGTTTCACCATCTTTGATGGGAGAAAGAATATCTCCAAGAAAGCTTTAATCAGCACCTCCCAAGAAGTGATGGTATCATTTGGAAATTCCACCAAACATCTTGAAGCTTCACCGGTCAAAGAGAACGAGAATAGCATCAACCTCACGGACTCTTGAGCGAGGTTCTTGAACACAAATGGTACACACACCTCCAAAAAATTCCTACGGTGTTCATAGGGATCTTAATGAGCAAACCCCCTCCCCCCAAACATTCCCCTTAGTTGGAGCAATAGAATCATTATTCCGGTTACGTGAAACACAGCTCTCCCTTCTGTCAGAGGTATCCATATGGCTCTCGTGGTCATAACAATATTCAATGCATATTAATCAAATTACTCATATTATTGTTTTGACCATAGTAACTGTTGTTGTCACTGCCAGGGTCACTTATTGTATCAGACCTACAAATCAGCAAATAACAACACAAAACAACAATCTACTATAACTAAACAATTTACAAACTAATTTCTCAAATAGAATTATCAACCACCAATCCCAAGTAGCGGCACCATTTTTGATAACACTCAAATTTCCTCTTTAAAACCAATTTAAAGGAACATCGGTCGTAGCCAATAAATATACCCAACAAAGAGTTAGGGTTGAATCCCACAGGGAATGGTATATCATAGAGAGTTTTATAAGAAAATTAGATTGTAAAATCATTCATTTTGTAGTAGTAAAACTAAGTGGGTGAATTATTCCACCAATTTAATAAAAGGGTTTGGTTATCAATTATCACAATTAAACTAAAATTACATGATATTCAAGAAGTAACAAGCAATCTAGGAGTGCGGGGATTGGAAATCAATGTCACATAGGGGTAACTGTGTTTCTCTATAGTGATGAACATTCATGAATAGGCTAGGTCATCTTAAATGACGCTAATCTTCTTTCGATCTCATAGAATCCTTGCATAGAATCTCTTTTCGGTCTCATCTATTTGTCAATTAAACAACTCAATATGTTACTCTATTCTCCCTTTCGATGCAGAAATATGGCAAATAGATCTAACCCATAACCTCCATTATCAAGCAAGTTATAGACATCAAACCTAAATTGCTAGTATCATACTAATTACCCACTACAATCAATCCCTTTCGAGCATCGACCACAGATCGAAAGTAGGAAATAAGTTTACAACATTAACCCATAAATTAACCCCATGTTAATTTGCCCAAAATTCATGTATGAACAGCAGTAAAATAGAGCATAACTTAATACCCACCACATTAAATCGACACTCATCCCCATAAATGCACCCCTAGATCTTGGGGCTTTAGCCACCCATCACAAAAACTACAGAAATTATACCTTCGATGAAAGCAGTTATGGGTAACATGAAATTAGTCAATTACAAGCAAACACACTTTGGATTCAACTTCAATGTTTCAAATTCAGGAGCAAAATTGGAAAACCCCAAAAACTAGAAAGTGCTCTTCACAAGGTAAAATATTTCTTATCAAAAACTTCTCAAAAACTCTTACTCTCAAAACCACAATTTCTGACTCTCCTATGAACTCTTTCTTTCTCTCTCCTTTGGCCTATTTATAGTTTTCCAAAGTTTGGCCTAAAGACTCAACATGCTACCTTTTGGTGACATTTATCAGGCTCGCCGAGCTCATTTGGTGAATCACCAATTGTGTTTCAGCTCGCCTTCTCTTACTCTAGGCTCTAGGTATTTGAAACTCAATCAGCGAGCTCGTTTGAGTCTATCTTTCACATTCAGCATATTGCCGAGTACCACCTTGGTTCACCTTTTGAGCCTTCGATTTTCTTCCTTACACTGTCACATTCGGCAATGGTCAGCAAGGTCGCCTTTCTCATTTGGTGAGTCGCCTTTCCTTTTAGAGTTCACCGACCTATCTCGATATACACAAGTTTTGTACACTCTCACTTTGGGTGAGCTCATGCTCAGTAGGCAATCTGCCTTTCTTGTATGGCAATCATCAATATATAGTTTGCACTTCTTTTTACATTTTTTTTCCATTCTTTCAAATATTCATCCTTCACTTGTTCATTTTCCTTCATAGATGCAAATCATCAAAATATCATCAGAATAGGACAAAATGAGGCATTGAGGACACTGTTTATTGAGCTAAATAGGCCTCAAATGAGTGCAAATCTACCACTCATCAAACGCAGAATCAAACGAGCTTGCCGACCGAGGTTCAACCACCTAAGCCTAAAGAAAGAGAAAGGCAAACGAAGAAGCAAACGGTGATCCAATGAATGTGCTTGAGGAGCCCGACTAACATTGCTAAAATATTCACATAGTGAATTTTGGGGAACTATAAATATCCCAAAGGAGAAAAAGAAGGGTTCTGAATCTTTTAGAGAGATTAGTCTAAACACTTTTACTAAAGAGTTTTAAAAAGAGAAAAACTTTACTTTTGACGAATACTTTTAGTTTTGGGGTTTTCGACTTTGCTATTGAATTGACAATTTGAAGTTGAATTCAAATTAGGTATTTCTTATAATTGCTTTTCATATTACTCAGAGCAACTTTCATGACAGGTGTAATTTCCTTACACTTTGTGATGGGTGGCTAAAACCCCAAACTCTAGGGATGTATTTATGGGGTTGGGTGTTGATTTAATATAGTGGGTTTTATGTTATGGTCTGTTTTGTTGTTGTTCATACATGAATTTTGGTTAATCAGCATGGGGTTAATTTATGGGTCAATGTTGTAAACTTAATTCCTACTTTCGATCTACGATTGATGCTCAAAATTATTTATTGGAGGGGTTAAGTATTTCCATACTTGCAATTTAGGTTTGATATCGCTAATTTGCTTGAAAAATAATTATGGGCCAAATCTATTTGCCATATTTCTGCATCAAAAGAGAGAATAGTGTAAGGTATTGGATTGTTTAGTTATGCACGTAGATAAGACCAAAACAAAGATTCAATGAACATATGATATGAGATCGAAAGAATATTAGTGTCATTGAAGATGACCCAGCCTATCCATGACTGTCTAGCAATATAGAGCAACACAATTACCCCTATTTGATATTGATTTCCTATCCCCGCACCCCTAGATTACTTGTTACTCATTTAAATTTTTGAAATCTTAGTTTAATTGTGACAATTGATAACAAAACCCTTTACGTAAATTTGGTAGAATTATCCACCAAAATTTTCTTATTTCTACGAATGAATTGATTTACATTCCAAATTCCTTGATAGAATTCTCTGCGCTATATCACTCTCTGTGGGATTCGACCCGGACTCTTAATTGGGTATTTTTATTTAATACGGCCACTTACTTTATGGATTTATTTTAGAGAGTAGTTTGAGCGTAATCAAAAATGGTGTCGCTGCCAGAGAGTGATGGCTAAGAATTTCATTTGAGAAATTAGTTTCTAAATTTGTTTAGTGCTACTAGATTGTTACTTGGTAATGTTGTTTGCTGATTTGCAGGTCTAAAACATGACTGACCAAGGCAGTGATAATGATAGTCACTACAGACAAAATGCTAACATGGGTGATTTGAATGACATGCACATGAACATCATACAAACCACGAGAGCCATCTGGTTACCTCCTATAATAGGGAGGGCAGTTTTTCATGTAACCGGAATAATGCTACAGTTGCTCTAATAGAGAGTAATGTTTGTGGTTTAGCTCATGAACACCTTCAGAATTTGTGGATGTATGTGGGTCATTTGTGTTCAAGAACATCTCACAAGAATCCATAAGGTTGATGTTAAATTTGTTCTCTCTGACGGGTTAACTTACTAGGTGAATGGCGGAATAGCCAAATTATTCCATCACTTCTTGGGAGGAGTTAACTGAAGCCTTCTTGGAGAGATTCTATCCCCCCTCGAAGATGGTAAATCTTAGAGACCGGATCCAATACTTCAAGATAATTAAAGGTGAACCTCTACATAAAATAAGGTTGTGATTCTGTAAATTACTCTTGCAATGCCTAACATATGGTGTCATAGACCATTTTGTACTATAATACTTATATTTTAACCTTGATTCAATCAACAAAGGTGTGGCTGATCATCTTGCCCAAGGTGGGTTGATTTGACAACCATATGAGGTAGAATCGTAGTTGCTTGATGACATGACCAAAGTAAATCGATCATGGCATACTAGAGTGAACAAGGTTTCTTCTCTAGAACTGAGTATGATCAAGAAATAATTAAAAAAATAACAAGATCAAGATGATAACATGATGACTCAAATTGGTTTGTTGTCCAAATATGTCATAGGAAGTGGTTTAAAATCAGTGAATATGGTTGGAACAAGTAGTGGGCAGTGCTCAGAGGATGCCATATTTGAGGCTTTATACAATGAAGAAGTACTATACTTGTAAACCAAATGGAGGGTTCTCACCCAAGCTACCAATGATAAGGTGGGAACCAAGATTAAAAATAGTGGTTGGACAGATTGGAGAGATGGAAACTAGAGAGATAGGGAAACTAAAAAGGATAGGTATATTCCTTTCAATGATTGTCTACGACCAAAGGAACTAGCTGGTCCCAAAGGGAATTTGAACCAAGAAATGCTCACGAGGATCTTCAACAAGGTTTAAGGGCCCAACATGGTATTGAAGGAATTGAAAAATAACTTCTCCACCTTATCTCAAATAATTACCTCTCATTTGGTGTCTATCAAATAGCGGGAGACTCAAATGTGCCAAATCTCCATCAATCTCAATCCAAGGCAAAAGGTAACATTGCCTAGTGATACCATACCAAACCCCAAAAATGATTGTTAAGTAATTGAGAACTATAACGAGCAACAATATTAATAAAGAACTTCTTGGGAGACAACCCTAGTTTTACTTTTGTTTTATTACTTTCAATAACATGTGTTGTAAGTGCAGGTTGAAAGGAAGTCAAAGAGTTGTGAAGGGAAAATTAGGCAATGCCAAAACCATGTCGGTGATCTGCCAAAGGCATTGTGTGGACTCATTCTTGTTTGCTTTTTGAACTAGAAAAAGTTAAAAATTGTATTGTCAACTTCAGCGATCTGAGCTCTAAATTGCGATTCACTGAGTACACAATGCGGACTCCATCGAGTTCGCCAAATTAGCCTTCAGGTTTTGTATCCATTCAAGCCTCTTATGTAAGCTTCATCTCCTTTAGTGATTCGATGAATGCACTCAGTGACGTTAGTCACAGCTCACTGAACGTGCCTGACTTAAAAAGGCCAAGGGTCTTTTCATTTTCAAAAATAAACCCTTTGATATCTTTGAGCTATTTGTCCTTCCTGAACTTCCAATACCATATTTCAATGTAAGAGTGCCTCATTTGTGTGCTTTTTTAGTACTTGGAGTGCATTGGCTTGCTTTCATTTGTGACCCAACCCTACATCTCCCCTTTTTTTTATGCTTTACTTCTACTTGAGGTTGGTGTTAGATTCATATCTCATTATTTGTGTTTAATTTTATGTTTTTTGATATGGGCTAAAAGCCATTTAAAGCATAATGATGGTTGATTTCAATGGGTAGTGCTAAATAAATATTCCTATGAATTGGATATTAGAGTTTATGACCAAAATTGCTAAATTGATTGTGTTGGTTAAATGTTTAAATTGAGTCCTTATATGTCTTGGGTCTTTGTTGAATTTCATGTGGATGAAGTCTGATTAGCCAAATGTTGATCTGATTGTATTTTTTTGCGCAATGATACATGGAGTGACGTTTTCCTTAAGCACACATCCTCAAATTTGAGTAATAAGTTGTGATAATTGGGGGGAAGTCTGAGTACCCAAGGGTAGACAAAGAATGTGGGTAGATTGTAGAGTTAATAGAAATCACATATTGTTGTGTGTTGTGATTTATTTTGTGAAAATAGGCACTAGGATGAACACTACATGTTCGTGAGGTTTTTCTTAGCTCGCCAAAGTGGTTAGGAGAATCATCGAATAAGCCCCAACGTGCCTTTTTTGCTTAAATATGTGACCCGGGTACTGTCCCATTCGGCGAACTTGTCTTAGTTTGCCAAAACCCACTCGTCATATCGCCAAGTGGGAGTGGGCATTTCCTTTTTGTGTATGTTCTCTTTGATATTGCAATATCACTTTTGGTGAACTTGTCTTAGCTCATCGAAACCAACTCGGTGAATTGTCGAGTTGGAGTTGTCTTCACCCAATGTGCCTGAGTTCTTTCAAATTGTATATTGTCCATTTCGGTGAGGCCTTCCTAGTAGGTGAGCCTCAGAACATTTTTAAACTGTGTTTTCTTTGCGTTTTGATTTCAACTAACCTTAACAAAATTATGCTTTTATGATTGTTTTTTGAAGATAATGGCTAGAACAAAAGGGAAACAGGTTGTGACTTTTGATACAAAATTAGAATGGTAATCGTATCCTCTTCCTCCTCTAAAAAGGTAAAAGGGGATAGTCTTAAATAAGCCTTCCCAACAACAAACAACTCTGTGCTTTTCAACACATGAAAATGAGCATCCAAGAAAAAGTGGGGTTGTTAGGAAGAGAACTGACATATGATTAAAGTTGGTAAAGCTTTCTCAGGATCAGGCACCCATTTCTCATGTTCATATCTCCAAAAGCCCTCAACGAGCTCAAGGCTGCAAGAGAACGAACCATCTTAGAGAAGAGAAGAGTCCTCACAGATGGGGTGATTAGTGAATACCCGGCCAGCTAGGACATGATTAAATTTTATGGGTTTTAGAGGTTCACAAGACCTTGACCTCCTTATGTCCCAACACAGGTACGACGGTTCAATACAACCTACACAAGGGCTATACCAAAGAAGAGGAAAGAAACAATCTGGAAGCCCTTAGAAGAAGTCAAGGTCCATGGAAAGATGGTGCAATGCCACGCTGGAAAAATTAATGAAGTATTGGGTACTAAGGGTAATAGTAATGCTTATTTTAGACTCAGATTGAACAAAATTTTAGAGGAACTGAAGAGTGGGTTGGCTCATATCATTTCTGACATCTCCCTACCATGGATGGTTGATGGAGCAAATATTGAGAAGAAAGATATGATTGTAGCCTCCAGATACTAGTTTGGGTTCATCGGCAGCAATATTATGCCATCTTAGAACAAGTCCATCTTTTTGCATCCAAAATCCATACTAGTTTGGGGCATCATGCATAGGACAGAGATCTGGATTGGTAGGCTTATTGTTGAGGAGATAATGTTGAGGCCCTGGCAAGAGCAGACCTCTCTTCCATTCCCAGTCTTGATCACACAGTTGTGATTAGAGGCAGGAGTTCCCTTTTTGGGGAAAACAAATGTGAGGATCAACTTAGCTTCCTCCAATGAGATTCAGAGGATTGAGGCTGATTATCTATAGGATGATGTGGTTCAGAGGAATCCACCACCACCAGACACTACACCCATGGTTGATCCTACAACACTTGATACTGAGGACACTCCATCTGCTCCTTTTATGGAGCAGTCATGTATACCCCAGCCTTCCTCGGTACCTTTTACATTTGTTGTTGGTTCACCTGCCCCTGCTCCTATCTCTCGTATCCCCTTGACCCAGGCCATGATCTATAAAATTGGAAATCTTACTCGGTTTGTGAATGTAAGGGCTACGAAGATTGAGATGGATTTTCCCAAGATAATTGATCAGGATATTTAGAGGTACACG
The DNA here is from genome assembly GCA_036250505.1 of Solanum acaule. Classification (NCBI taxonomy): domain Eukaryota; kingdom Viridiplantae; phylum Streptophyta; class Magnoliopsida; order Solanales; family Solanaceae; genus Solanum; species Solanum acaule. The sequence continues at coordinate 1,941 of JAJOOR010005064.1, read as the reverse complement.
AGAAGGTTAAGGGTAGTTCAGATGTGCTATCTTCGATGATGGGAAGATATATACTTTAAGGGCTGATGTAAACTAACTGAGCTCTAAAGATATATCGAGTGATCATTTTGCTGGCACAAATGCCCAAGATGATGCCACTCCTTCTGAGACTCCAGATAAGAGTGTTCCACAGGCATAGCCAGTCAGAGGAACTTTTACCTCTCCTCATGTACTCTTTTACTTTATTTCACATTGAGGACGCTACTATTACTATTTTGGTGAGGTGGGGGAACTTGTGACAATATTACCCTTTTTATTGTATTTTGTTACTTTCAGTTTTATTTTTGGATGATTGTAGTATTTTTTTTGTTTCTATTATAGTGGTTTGATTAGGTTATCTCATTTTGTCTCTTCCTCAATTTTCTTTTGCCCCATGAGGTTTGGAAATCTATGAAATGCTTAGGTTTTCATTGATAATAGTTCAAGGATCGATTTTGTTCAATGTGGATATCTTGAATAGTACTCATGATGAGAATGGTGTTTTGTGTTTATGTTGCAAGAAGAAATCGATGTGGTTGCCCTTTTGAATGATCTTTTTGGATCTTGTGTTGACTAGATGTATTTTGATGTGAGCCTTGCAATGAACATCACACATAAGCTTTTTTTTTTTTTTTGGACCAATGTCCATTTATTAATTGATAAAAAAGAAAGATCCAGCTTGTGCTACAGAAAGCCCAAGAGAAAGACCAAAAACAGAAAGTGTAAAGACACAGACACAGACAACTAAAAAGAAAAAATCTAAACACATAAAAATAGCTGGAGAAAGCTCACGCCTCCCTTCATCTTCCAAATCAATTCCGTGAATCTCCGGCTAACTTTACCCTGATTGTCGTCGTCGAAGCATGGATCCAAGAGCTTGGGCGAGAATCACTTTTGCAGTAACAAGTCTCACTACTGCCATGAATTCGACTCCATTGAAGACTTCTTCTACTCCCAGTTTGGCTTCAATCCCAACAATTCCAGGTATGCCCCTTCCTTTATGACCAAAGAGATTCCATTTGATTGTTATGTTAATCTTTTCCCTGACTCGTGCAGGCTGAGCTCCGTAGAACTGATACCACTGCCTCAAATCATGGATTAGATCAACACAAAACTCTAGGATTTAAGACCAAGGTACCCCTACAAAAACATGTCTTGTTATATTTGTTCAGTAATTCCACATGTTACGCATTTGATCTGGCAGTCCTTGATAACTTATTTTGTCCACTTGTATTTATCTTGATTGTTTGAAATATTTGTTTTGCCCCTTCTTGAATATGATATTTGGTGTTCCTTTCTTGTCCAAATGTAGTATAGATTTAGCCTGTGCTGGTAGTTCTGGATATACTCTGCACCTGCAAAATTAACAACTAAATTAGCTAAGAAATCTGTCAGCGAGTTCCCTTCTCTGAAAGTATGAACCACAGCTACTTCTTTATTGACCATAACTTCTTTTATCTCTCTAATGTCTGCTGATATGATCCATGGAACTTCCCAATTCCCATCCAAGATCTTCTTAATAATTAAGGAATCTGTCTCCATTATCAAAGGTACAAGATTATGGCTTAAGCAATACAATAAACCATCTTTAAAACCTTTAACTTCAGCCTCTAATGATGAACAAAACTCCAACTTGCTAGCTCTAGCATATACCAAATCTCCCTGACAATCTCTTATACAAAATGCCTTGGAACACATGCCATAATTGACTTGACAGGAACCATCAGAGTTGCATTTGTATCTTCCTCCCTCAGGACACTTCCACCTTATCACTGTGGTGCTTATTAGAGGTGTATAACTTTCCAGAAATTGTACAATATCTGGCCAGGTGTTAGGTATTTCTGCCAACCAAGGGTACCTTGCTCTTGCCATGAAATATACATTTCTATTGATCTCCAACACCATAGCATTTCTAGTCATATT
>JAJOOR010005063.1:0-65048 GCA_036250505.1 Solanum acaule | reverse complement strand
GAATATTAACAAATGTAGCGAATAAAATGAATATTAATAAATGTACCAATGACATGTAAAAAATATAATTTAACAAAGAATCATGATTTAATCAAACTTTAAATGTATTTTTTGGACTGTGCTAAAAATATCAAAATGAATATTAACAAATGTAGCGAATAAAATGAATATTAATAAATGTACCAATGACATGTAAAAAATATAATTTAACAAAGAATCATGATTTAATCAAACTGAACAAATATTGTGAATATATTCAACCTACTATGACCAAAACAATGTAATCAAAGTTAATCAACAAAAGTTCTAATATTATGAGAAAGAGGGATAATTATTGATAAATTGTATTAAAATTGCAAACATGTATTTTGAACGATTTAACGAATAAAATACTTAGAATAACTTTAAAAATATCAGGCCAAAATTGAGTATCAACAACTTGCCCCTTTGTTTGATTAGGATCGATGTAAGAGATCATAGTAAAAAAAGTTGACAAAATCCAATTTTGGTTTAATAAACTTTGAACAAAATGACATGAGACGTTAGTAGAACTTTTGAACAATACTCTACGTCCGTCAACGAGGCTCAAAATAATAAACAAAAAGGCAAGGATTGATCGGATACTAAAAACTCACATACCTTCGACGTTATTTTCAAAATTGTACAATGAAAAATTGTGTACTCTTTGAAAGGAAGATGATTCAAATAACATGTCACTTTGAATGAGGTGACGACTTAATTTGTCTCTTGAAAGGCAGACGACCCAACTATAACATGTCAGTTTGAACGAGGTGAAAACCCAACGTGTCTCTTGAAAGGCAGACGTCCAACTTGAATGTGATAGGTCACTTTGAATGAGGTGACAACTCAACTTGAAAAAAATAACATGTCACTTTGAATGAGGTGGCAACCCAACATATCTCTTGAAAGGCAAACGACCCAAATTTGTCACGACCCAATCCACTGGGCCGTGCGGGCACCCACTTTAACACCTAAATAGGAGAACCATCATATCCCAATAGTTAAAACATGCGGACACTTAACTAAAAATGGAGATAAATGAAATCACAGTGTTTTGTAAAAATGAAAACCTTCTTAAACAAATTCGGATTAAGACTTGTAATGTAATTAACACCCCAAGGATCTAGTCTAAACAGGTACAAAGCTACTAAGAGTACAACATGACACAATAATGAAAAGACACAGCTTCCACCATGCGGAAGGAAAAGTAGAAGCTGCTGGAGAACTCTTCATCTTCATCTAATGAAACACTACCAACCTGCATCAAGATTATGCCAAAAAGGCATAGCAAGAGTAGTATCAGTACAAAACCACACATACTGGTAGGCATCATCGGTCAACCTAACGCCCACCACATAACATAAGAAAACAACTAGCAAGAATATGCAATAAACCACTCGCTTCTCCACCTTTACCCTCTCTCGAATACCTTAGAATTACACTAGCACCCTTACTACTAACCACCTTTTCAGTCAACTTACTTACTAGGTTCTTGATCTTAGCCTAACCATCCTAACGCATAGAAAAGTCCACAAATACAACTACAAGCATTTTGACTCGCCACCCACGACATACCCTTACCTTCTCTTCTAGGTTACCCCTGCCCTTGCCACACGACACATTGCATCAAGCTTTCTAACCACTAACCATGAATGCCTTCCTCCAAGGTGAAATCCACCTAAGTAATTACATCCCGTACACTCCCACTTCTCTCCCTTACAGCACACGGACAACCCTTGCTCTAAATTATTACGACCCTTGAACCCTTGGCCTTCCCGATTCATTCAACAACGAGATACGTAACAAGTTTACTCAACATAAAAGAATAATCAAATATAAGTCCTCATAACCATATAACAACTCCGGAGAATTACAATATCAATTATCATTACGAACCACGTACAATTTCACAATCCTTAAGATACACAATTATGTCAAGTTATTGGTCCTTTCATCGAACCCAAATCCCAATTGTTACCATACCGGAACGTGGTACTCGATCCAATGTTTATGTCAGAACGTGGCAACCAATCCCATATTTATGCCTAAACGTGGCAACCGATCCAAGTTAGTGTGTCGTAACGCAACACCCAATCCATTCAACAAGCCACAATCACAATCACAAGCACATTCGCATAATCATACAACCAAGTCATAATTCATAACGTTCATCATTCCTCTATCTCATTACAAATAGTGTGATCAATAACGCCACATTGTATACATACTCATATTATAATGAAGCAACAACAACAACATATATCACAAAATCATGAAATTACAACCATCACAATGAAATATTCATCAACATATATCACTTTAACAATAATTCGACCAACTTAGCCCTAGTTCATCACCTAAGGCTTCTTGCTATGATTAAGTCATCTTTTGTTCAGTGCACGAAGGCCTACACATAAATCCTACCATTGATTTACATCATATTATGTAGTGAGCACAAATTTATAACTACTCAATTAGCAAAATCTAGCCTACCTGGGCGTCAAGCAGCTGCTCCGAGTTTTTGGCTTCGATTCTGGTTTTTGAATTTCATGACGGTAATCTTGACCATAAATTCGCTATCCATCGTGCTCCTTACGCTAGAAATCTCTTTCTTATTCCTTCCCAAGCTTAGAGCAGTTTTTGGGGGTTTCTTGGGTGATTTACGTCTAAATTAGGTATTTTAGGTAGAAAGAGAAAATAAGATTTCGAGTTATTTACATTTTGTCTCTCCTATCCCGCTCTGGCGCCAGCTTACCCCGCCGCCCTAGCGGCATTTGACCCGCCCTCGCGGGACAGCTGCCCAGTAACCTCCAAATTTTTGCTTTTCCTAAATAACGATGGTTCGGGTCGTTATAAAATTTGAATGTGATACATCACTTTGAATGAGGTGACAACCCAACTTGAATATAACATGTCACTTTGAACAAGGTGACAACCCAATGTGTCTCTTTAAAGGCCGACGACTCAATCTTAAACTTAACATGCCACTTAGAGGGAGATGACAACCCAACATGCCTCTTGAAAGACAGACGATCCAATTTGAAATAATTGTCTTTAAAAAATTAAAATATACTTTGAATCACTTTTCAAATTATTTTTCAAAAAAGAACTATATAGTTCTACATATATATTTTTATATAAATTTATATATGATTTTTATTTTTTATATATGATTAGAAAATCGTCTCAAGAAATAGTGTTTAAATTATATATTTATTTCACTTCTTTTCAAATTAATTAAGTTACAATCTTAGTAATTTAATTAGTCATTTTAAAAGTAATTTGTTATTTTTTTTTTGTTAAAATTAAGAAACTCGATAATTAATTATATAATTAATCTTATTTTTAATTTACATCAAATGCAAATTTCAAGACAAATGTCAGGTGCTTTCATCTCTTTATTTTAATATCAATTAGACTCAATCATAACATCATGCCTAAAAACACTCATCCGGTTCATCTTTAGACCATCTCCAACTCATCTCTATTTTACCCTCTATTCTCTATATTTGGAGGGTCAAAATAGAGAATGACATCTCCAACCCATCTTCATATTACTCTCTATTCTCCATTTATAGAGATATGAATAGTACTTCTCCAAATTTGGAGAACTACTATTCACCTCTCTATTTCACTTTTTGATTATTTAATATTATTTTTATTATATCATTAGTTAAGACATTATTATTTTTAATTATTTTCTAATATAATATAACATCTAAAAATATATTATTGACAAGTTACTACTTTCACTCAAATTAATAATTTTTCTATTTTTTTTAAAAATTGTTACTTTAAATATGTAACTTAAAATAATTTTAATATTATTTATATTTTATACTATATAAGACTATTAATTAAGTCTTTAATATTTGTAATTATTTTCTAAGTAATATAACATCTAAAAATATATTATTATTAAGTATATTACTTGCATCTCGAATTAACAATTTTTCTAATTTGATTTTAAAATTTTTTTTGTCAACTTTAAATATGTAATTTAAAATTATAATTATTTTTCACTATGAAGAATGCACAAAATCTACATGATAATTCAAACAATTCACTTTAATGTTATAGTGATAAATTATTAAACTACATTATTTAATGAACATGAAAACACTTGATGCAATAGTTCAACATTAAATATATAGGGAAAGTAAATTAGTATATGAAATAGTTGGATACAATATGAAATTGTTAATTTAAATAATTTTTAGCTACACATTAAAAAAATGCATTAATAGAGCATTTATGGGAGCAACTTAATAGTCTTGAAAGTTGAATATTTATATAAAATTTAAAATAAATTTTATGATGATGCAATAGTTATTGTGTAATTGTATTTCATCAATGATTTTGTTGTAAAACTAAAGAAAAATAAGACAAGAAATATAGAAGATGAAAGCAATAGAAATAGGGAGACAAGAGAAGAGAGTTTTTCTTATTATTCCAAGTCTTCAAGTGTATACAATACGAGCCCTTATGCCTCTATTTATAGTGTAACATAGAGACATACAAAAGGTTAGTCATAAACATGACATTAACATGACTATAATGGAGGAGGTTATGGAAGTGTTACAAGAATATTGGTTATAAAGTTTGAGGATATGGAGGTTATGGTTATCTTCATAATGGAGGAAAGTAATGGAGATAATGGGTAAGAGTAACTTCTTGATGTAATGGACATCCACACTATAATATTTTATAACACTCTCCATTGGATGTCCATAGATAATATGCTTCGTTAAAATCTTACTAGGAAAAAATCCCATGGAAAAAAAAATCCCAGTGAAGGAAAAAGAGTACACATATCTTTTAATACGCTTTGAATGTTGCCTCGTTAAAAACCTTACCAGAAAAACCCAATTGGGATAAAACAAGATACAACCCATATTTTTCTCCCCCTGATAAAAACTTTACTTGATATCTCGGAGACGATGCATTCCAATCTTATATCACAACTTCTCAAATATTGATGTTGACAATCCTTAGTGAATAAGTTTGCAAGATTATCACTTGAATGGGTCTTTGAACGTCTATCTCACCATTTTGTTGAAGATCATGTGTGAAAAAAACTTTTGGTGAAATATGCTTTGTCCGATCTCCTTTGATTGTATCCTCCCTTCAATTGAGCTATTTATTATTTTCGTATATGGTGGCTGAAATATCCTTTTCAAAAGAAAATCACATATTTTCAAAATATGATAGATCATGATTTCAACCAAACACACTCCCGACTTAATTCATAGATCAATGTTATTTCTACATGATTTGAAGAAGTGGTTACTAATGTGATTCTTTGAATTTCCAAGATATTGTTGTGTCTCCATATGTAAATAAATAGTCCATATGCGATCGAGTTCTATGCATATCAAATAAATATTTTGCATCTACATAATCAAATCATTTTTGACTCGGGGATTGATCATTTCAATTTTATTAAAGCTCGTCTTTTCTTCTAAAAGAAAATCACACATCTTCTATGTGTTGAGTCACTTGCTTTGTTAGTTTCTTGTCATAACTTGAATGATAACATGACAATCCTTTCACATAACTTTCCTTATGTATATCAAATAATCTTCTAGCATTTGCATAACCAACAATCTATAAGTGCACCAATTGCACTAATACATGATAAAATTTTCATGAGATCAAAAAGATTTTTTTTCTCTGTGTTAAATAGTCTCAAAACCATTGGGTACTCAATGGAATTGCTTGAAGATCTTTTAAATGCTTCAAGGATTTTCATATAACCTTTATTGTCTAGTTAGACATAATAATCATTCATTATACATATTCAAGTATTTCATCTATTGCCATACTAGAACAAGTCTCATTGCATCACCACTGGAGAATATATCTTCATTTAATAATGTCAGGACTTTTGCGAAAACCCTTTATGCCCCGAGGCACAAACCACACTTTATATCTTACGATTATACTTTCGCACAATGATTCATTTGTACCACACTGACATTATATTTTGATCCATGAGTTATAAGATAAAAAACATCACTTTTCTAAGTGAAACAAAATATACTTGAATAGTGCCAATCATTTATCTGTCCACACTATATGACAGATTCGAATTTAAGATCCTCGTAACCATTTATAGCATTGAGTGCTACTTCAAAATTCTCAAGATACACAATTATTTCAAGTCATTGGTCCTCTTATGGAACCCAAACTCAAACTGTTAGCATATTGAAACGTGGTACCCGATCCAATGTTTATGCTGGAACGTGGCAACCGATCCCATATTTATGCCGGAACGTGGCAACCAATCCAAGTTAGTGTGTCAAAACGCAACACCCGATCCATTCAACAAACCACAATCACAGTCACAATGTATATTCTCACAATCATACAACAAGAGGTGATTCATGGAATACAATTGTCCAATTATCCTCATACTCAACTAGTGTGATCAATAATGCAACATTCGCATACATACACGTATTATATTGAAGCAAGAACGTGCATATATCACACAATCATGTAATCACAACCATCACCTAGAAGTATACATTGACATATATCACCTAACCATAACTCGACCATACTCAACCCTAGTTCATCATCTAAGGCTTCTTCCTATGATTTAATCATCTTTTGTTCGGTGCACGAAGGGTTACGCATGAATCCTACAATTGATTTTCCTCATACTACGCAGTGGGCACATATTTATAACTACTCAATTAATAAAACTTTGCCTACCTGGGCGCCAAGCAGCTGCACGGAGGGATTGTGGATAATTTTCTGGTTTTTCAGACGACATGACGGTGAAATTGGCCAAGAATTCGCAAAACATCGCCATTCTCACGCTAGAATCTCTTCCTCCTTCTTTCCTAAGCTTGGAGCAGCTTTTTGGAGGGTTTCAGGGTGATTTACGCCTAATCTAGGTATTTTAGAAAGAAGGAGAAATTAGGATTTCGCGTTATTTACATTCTGTCTAGCCTATCCCGCTGTGGCACCAACCTACCCTGTTGTGGCACCACTGCTCTAGCGACATGTGGCTCGCCCTAGCGGGACAATAGCCCAGCAATTTCCCAAAGTTTTGCTTTTCTTAATTAACTATGGTTCGGGTTGTTACAATAGATACCAATTTACCCCTCGTTCGTCCCCGAACGACTAGTGCACGAATAATCACACCCCCTATTTCAGAGTGCTTCTATACTAATGAATGGGGCCATCACGAAATCATGACGAATGGTGGCTTTTAAAATATTTGACACACGAAAGGTACTATACCCCAAAAGACTAGAAGAAATTGGAGGCATACAACGAAAGAATGCGTCCAGTCACAGCCTAACCACTCCAGGGCAGCAGCCTTTCCGCTAAGGCGGGGCCGTTGTGGCGAGAAATCTCCCATTGTAGCGGGAGATCAGAAATAGTAAAGGGGGAGGGGAGGGGAATGGTTTGCCCATTTCCTTATCTTCACTTCCAAAACACCCGAAACTCTCTCAACCACTCCATTTCGAACGTAGAAATTCAGGTAATTTACGCATTCCTTAAGCTCTTTACTTCGATACCTGAGTAACATCAATTGCATGCTACTATTTAATCGATTAGAAACGGTCCTTGAGTGGTTATTTCGAAAATGAACTTAGGTTGCTAGTTTGATAGAAGAACGTAGCATGGGCACTTCCTTTACGTCCCCAACGTCTCTACAACGTCATGGGCGTAAGAATTTCTTAGAAATATGGTTAAATTGATATCAAACTGGGTGGGGGAAATTGAAGGGTCTCTTGGTTTAAAACTTGAATTTTGGCACTATTAGAGGGTTATTTCATTGGATTAATAGCATATTTAGATTCTAGGGTAGTTAATATACTTTAATCTGCTGATATTAAATTGAAAACAGGGATTTAGGGACGAAGATGCGCCATGATCTTGCCTGGTGTTCATCCCAGATGAAGGCCGCCCATCCCGCTGTGGTGGCCTCCATAATCCCGCCCTGGCGGGATTTTGGCCGTTGTGGCGGGATATGCTAGACCAGTGGCCTGCACCCCTTAACTCAAAAATTTCTCTCTTCTCATTTTAACTAGATTCTGCTTAATCCCCCGGGTGTTCTAACCTATATTTTAACTTCCTGCAGTCTCTCTAAATGGCAGGTCTAAATGAGGAGAACTTAACTTTCATTCGATTTCCCAATGTTACTAGTCGAGAAAGATTCCATGACAATCGGAATACGAAATTCTGCTGCAAGAGGGGCTTTTACTTACTTAGGCTAGAGGAAAAAGGGCCTGCTTTCTATGCTCGCTTGATGGAGTTTGGGTGGGTTCCATTGACCGAGGCTACTCCTGCCGCATATGTGCTGACTGGGTGAGGGAGTTCTATGCTATCCATCCCACCGTTTGCTGGGACGATCCTCACTCCATCATCTACCTCCGGGGAGTTGGCATCCCCTTGAACGCCACTGTCATCAATGAGGCACTAGAGTTGCCCGAGGCAATGCTGAGTACGAGGCTAAGTTGAGGGAGATGGATATGGGTTGGCTGAGAGATACTCTGATTGAGCCTGTACGTCGGGATCAGGTCTACTGGTCTACTGCAGAGGGTATTACTAGCAAAGATTGGTCACCTGATGCTAAAAGGTGGCTACACTTTGTCACTAGTAGGATCCACCCGTCGGGCAACTGTACCGACGTGACCTTTCCTCGGGCTTTGGTGGTGGCGTGCGCCATACATGGTATAGAGCTAAATGTGGGGGCACGGATCATCTTAGAATGGAAGATGTTCTACTGCGGCAACAAAAAGGCTTTCTTCCTACTGGGACTCATCACTGCGCTGTGCAAACGGGCGGGGGTGCCACTTCTTGACGCCGATGAGGTGCTTCCTATGGATCCTCCTTTCACCTTCTTTTGGTTAGGTCAGGTTCTACTTCCAGGAGAAAGAAGAGGAGAATGGGCAGGGCTAGCAACAGTCAGGCGGCCGCAGAGTCGGACAATGAGAGAGGTGACGACACTCGTCCCACCGGGTCCCAGCCTCCACTTTCAATGGCATAGGTAGATGAGGACTTGGCAGCTGTCCGGAGGAGGATAGGGTGCCCTATCACTGCCACCACTCCAGTTTCCCCTAGCACTGCTCTAGAGCTTGAGATGCTCCGTTGTGAGTTGCGCTAGGAGAGGAGGAAGGATCTGGTGAGGGACCGTCTGCTGGTTCGGATATGGAAGGCAGTGAAGATCATGTTTACTTGCGTCGCTCCTGGGCTGGAGATTCCCATAGTGGATAAGGGAGATTTCCATCAGTTTTCTTGTTTGGAGGAGGCCATGACAGGCCCGGTTCCCCCGGAGGAGCTAAACTCCGACACCGACACCTCTTGGTCCCATGGTTCTTGATTTGCTTCTTTGCCTCTCTTGGGCTTGTAAATTTTAGGACAACTTGTTTTTATCTTTTCGCCTTTCTTAAGTCTTGTAAGCACTTGAATGCTAGCTTTTCTGCTCTTTCCATAGCAAATGGTTAATTATTAAGTTTTATAAACTAATCTCGATTGCTAAACAATGATTGAATTGCAGGGGATTGCTCAGATACCATTTGTGGTTCTTATCGGGTAACTAGGAAAAATAGAGGGGCATGCTGAGGTTCTGCCTCGTTTCATCCCGCTTTGGCGTCTCGCCCTAGCGGGAATATTCCCGCCCCAGCGGCTTAGACGGAATCAAAACCCGAACCAAGATTTTTCTGAGGTTTTTCTCTTTTCTAAATTTCACAAAGGTTCCTAGCTTTACCAAACAAATTTAGGATACTTCTCTTGGCTATGAGAAATCCTTGACTACTCTAAGTCAAACCCACAATACACGAACCAATTTGTTCTTATTCATTCAGCACCACAACCCTACACATCCCCAGGATACACCCAAACATTCACACAGTTATTACACAAGCGCAAGACACGTTCAGATCTTCCTCACAAATCGCCTCGTAGTTCTATCTAAACTCTTGTATCGAACCTAGTCAGGGTCTCCTTTAAACAACGAGTTTCACGATACTCAAGCATTTACAACTCGCATAGCTTCCACAACTAGGCCAACATATTGCACATATCAATGTTCAAACCCACCTTTATTGTTCACATAATCACCTCATCACATTCAAGCAATTACAACTTCATATTTGCAGTTAATTCAGACATCAAGAATCACGTATTCATAGTTTCCAAGATATAACTCACAGTCGAGTCCAAATTATTAGTTAGATCCATGCAATGACGCAACCCTTAGGTCCAGACACCAATTGGAACCTTCTCAGTTCCAATTTACCTTGCTTGTGTTCCTTCAGTCGTGACTCTGACGTCTGACTCACTTTGTTGAGATACCAATTGGAATCGGGAGATACCAATTGGACTCAACTCATACCACAAGCGACACTTCGCACGAAAGGAGAGAATGAATGGAACAATTTCCTAAAATGCTTCCTAGCTTCCTGAAGATTAGATGTGGACGTCAACATACCAATCCACATGAGTCTAGTTCACATTTTGCTAAGCATGCGGAAGATTAAGATAAATGAAAATAAAATATAGTAAGAACCTTTAACAAAATTTTAGTTAAGACTTGTAAAGTAATTAACACCCCCAAAAATCTAGTCTAAACAGGTACAAGAACTGCTAAGACTTCAAACAGGACGTAATAAATAAATGACACTGCTTTCACCATGCGGAAGGAAAATAGAAGCTGCTGGAGATTTCTTCGTCTTCGCCTAATGCAACATCACCGACCCTCCATCCAGACTATGCCAAAAAGGCATAGCAATAGTAGTATCAGTACAAAACACACGTACTGGTAGGTATCATTGATCAACCCGACGCCCACCACATAATACAAGAAATTAACTAGTAAAAACATGTCGTAACACCCATCGCTTCTCCACCTTTACCCTCTCTCCAAATACCTCAGAATTACACTAGTACTCTTACCACCAACTACTTCCCAGTCAACCTACTTACTAGGTTCTTGATCACAGCTTAGCCATTCTAACATGTAGAAAAGTCCACTACACGCACTACAACTATCCCGACTAACCACCCCCGACGTACTCTTACTTTCTCTTCTAAGTTTCCCTGCCCTTGCCACATGGCACATTACATCAAGTTTCAAACTACCAACCACGAATTCCTTCCTCCAAGGTGAAATCCACCTAAGTATTTACATCACGTACACTACCTCCACTTCTCACCTTTGCAACACTCGGACAACCCTTGACTCTCAAACCTTAACAACTCTTGAACCTTTGGCCCTTACCATTTCATTCGACAATGAGATACATAACGGGTTAAATCAACATAATAGAACACATATATATAATATATCATAATCATTTACTCTTCACAAGCAATTCAATATCAATACCATTAAACTACGCACAACTTCACAATTCTCAAGATACACAATTATGTCAAGTCATTGGTCCTCTCATGGAACCCAAACCCAAACTGTTAGCATACCGCAACATGGTACCCGATCCAATGTTTATGCCGAAATGCGGCAACCGATCCCATATTTATGCCGAAACGTGGCAACCGATCCAAGTTAGGGTGTCGGAACGCAACACCCGATTCATTCAACAAACCACAATCATAGTCATAATGTATATTCTCACAATCATTTAACAAGAGGTGATTCATGGCATACAATTGTCCAATTATCCTCATATTCAACTAGTGTGATCAATAATGCAACATTCACATACATACACGTATTATAATGAAGGAAGAACGTGCATATATCAGACAATCATGAAATCACAACCATCACCTAGAAGTATACATTGGCATATATCACCTAAAAATAACTCGACCATACTCAACCCTAGTTCATCATCTAAGGTTTCTTCCTATGATTTAATCATCTTTTGTTCGGTGCACAAAGACCTACGCATGAATCCTACTATTGATTATCCTCATACTACGCAGCGGGCACAGATTTATAACTACTCAATTAATAAAACCTAGCCTACCTGGGAGCCAAGCAGCTGCACGGAGGGATTGTGGATAATTTTATGGTTTTCGAAACGACATGACAGTGAAATTGGCCAAGAATCTGCAAAACATCGCCATCTTCACGCTAAAATCTCTTTCTCCTTCTTTCCCAAGCTTGGAGTAGCTTTTTGGAGTGTTTCAGGGTGATTTACTCCTAATCTAAGTATTTTAAGAAGAAGGAGAAAATAGGATTTTGCGTTATTTACATTTTGTCTCACCTATCCCTCTCTGGCGCCAGCTTACCCCGCTGTGGCGCCACCTCCCTAGCGGCATGTGGCCCCCCCTAGCAGGACAGTGGCCCAACAATTTCCTAAATTTTTTCCATTCCTAAATAACGACGGTTCGGGTCGTTACAGATAAAGTGTTGTAAAACTAAAGCAAAATAAGACAAGAAATAAAGAAGATAAAAGAAATAGAAATATGGAGACAAAAGATGAGAGTTTTTCTTATTATTCCAAGTCTTCAAGTGTATACAATATAAGCCCTTATGCCTCTATTTATAGTGTAACATAGAGGCATACAAAAGGTTAGTCATAAACATGACATTAGCATGAATATAATGGAGGAGGTTATGGAAGTGAAAGATTACAAGAATAATGGTTATAAAGTTGGAGGTTATGGTTATCTTCGTAATGAAGGAAAGTTATGGAGATATTGAGTGAGAGTAACTTTTTAGTGTAGTGGACATCCACACTATAATATTTTATAACAGATTTCACTTTTATTTGAATTGTTCGTTAATATGTACTATATATAATATTTATTGCAATTTATGTTATTTAGAAATTTAGGATAAAATATAATTTTATATTAAATGAAGAATTTGAAAATAAAATTTTATATTACATGAAGATTATATAGATTATAGGGTGATTATTTGCAAAAAGAAGAAATGGTTTATATTATGAAATAAAAATAAAAATGAAATAGAAATAATAATATAATATTGAAGAGAGAGAAAAAGATTCCTTTTTAGAGATTAAAATAGAGAGTTGGGTTGGAGTTGGTTGTTTGAAAAAATAGAGAACTTTATTTTTAGAGAGTAAAATAGAGTATAGGGTTGGAGATGCCCTTAGTTTCTCCTATTCTAAATTTTTTTCACTCTCCTCACGCTTTTTTTTCCTCTTTTTATTTTCCAGAAACGTATACACACACAATCTACACGCCTATTATTAAAAATTTTGTGCTTTCATCCTGATTGGAGCCTTAAAATATGTCAAAATTTGTAACACCTCGGATTCAAAAAGGGTAGAATTCCAGCTTCTTGTAGGATCTGGTGCCAGTTCCGGCGAAGTCGCCCACGGCCCGTGGACTGACACACGATTCGTTAGTTAGCTCCGTGGTTGGCCAGTCCAGGTTCCCAAAAATGTCATGTTCCAGTACTTTTTTCAACGGTTCACCAGGAGGTCTCGTAGGTGAGTCCCAAACTTAGAGAAATTCTAGGGTCAAAAGTCGAGACACTTAGTGGACCCAAAGTCTGTAGGTGGGCCCCGTCAGTTGGGGTCCAAGGATCATGGTCTCTGAACCAATTGACGGCCGACCAGGACGGTTTGTAGGTGGAATCCGGAACCGTCCCCACCATCGATGGTGTCGACAATTATTTGAAGGAGGGCTTTTGGGTCTTTTCCTAATTATTCTAGCCTAATACTATGTCATTTTACCATTCACCTAAAGCCCTATATAAGTGCTTTTACCCCCAATTTTCCCAATTGAAATCATTCTCTCAAATTCCTAAAAGAAGAGAAAGTCTTCCTCTCCAAAATATTTCTCTCTCTAGAAAGTTTGAAGAAGAAGGAGTCAACCTAGGGTTTCAAGTCAAGTTTCCAAGTCCTCTATTAAAGGCAAGCTTTTGGCATTGAGGTACGATAATCTTCATCCATAGAGCCCTTTCCTCCATGGAGTTCCTAAATTCTCCAATTTACAATGTAAGAAATTTCCAATTGAGTTAGGGTTTTCTTCTATGTCATGGGTTCCTTTCAATGTTGATTTATTTGATTGTTTTATGATCTTTTATGTACAAATTGAGAAGTTCTCATGTTTTTAAGATGAATCCCTATGAACCCATGCTTAACCCATGTTTTTCTAGATTTTTATGATTGAAAGTGAGTTTTGAACTATGAAAGGAGAATTATTAAAATATGCATGTTCTTATGAAATTGATGAAATATGATGTAAGTTGCTTTGAGAGTAAAGCATATATGATGTTGTTGTTGTTAATTGTTGTGAAGGGATTTCTCATATTATTACTCCATTTATGAATGTGAAAGGTTTTCTCACTTAAGGGATTCTAAGGTTGAAATGTCTTCTCACCTAAGATGAATCAAAGCTAAGGAGTTATTCTAAGAATGAGGCAAGCAACGATTATCCATACTCTCTATTAATAGAGAAGAGACAATTACCCATGTTATACGATATAAGGACAAAAAGAGATTACCTAAGCCCTTTAAAGAAAAGATGAATAAGACTAACGAATGTTCCATGGGAGTTATGCTTAGCACTAAATGGACAAGTGACGATTATCCATGTCCTATTAACTATGTGCCACCATAGGTTGTTGAGATAGACATTAACTAGAGGATCCACAATAGCTAGAAGTTCATGGTCTTACCTTGGCAAGTAGGACACCTCTTTTCGGTGTGGGGTAGACACCAGATTCGATGTTAATAGCTCACATGGTCTTACATGTCGGTTAAAGGTAATTCTCCCACATTAATGAACCAAGGTTACTTCAAGAAGTACCTCACATGTGATTTAAGATGATCTCTACCTGCATTGACCATGTTTTGGTGACTTATGTTTTCCAACTCTTTTATATCATGTTTTAGCCTTGTCATTGCATATTACGAAAATGCCCCTTTATCAAGATTTTTATACTTCATGCATTGCTATCATACTTGGTACATATTTGTACTAATGCATACTCTTGATTACATTTCTTATCCAAATGTAAGGTCTGGCGCTCTATGCTCGCACTTCTGTGGCTAGGCTCTATTAGTAGAAGATTGAAGATTGGTGAGTCCTCATGTTCCAAGGACCGAGCCTTACTTTATTATGTCTTATCATTTTATCTTTAGACTTGATGTACAAGTTACGTCCCGATTACTTCTTAAGTACTAGATGGCTTTCAGACGATGTTTGGACTTCTGCTTTACTTTATAAAACTCTATGTTTTGAAATCATCTTTTAAATCTCTTAATTTCTATTATCTTGTTTATGTATGATAAGTGTCTGTATGGGGGCCTCTCAGGGTCTATACGCCATGTTACACCTAGGGTCTACCTTGGGTCGTGACAAACTTGGTATCAGAGCACAAGGTTTAGAAAGGTTCTAGAAAAGTCTCATAAGTCACGTCGAGCAGAGTCTTGTACATGAGTATGAAGCACGCCACATTTATGAATGAGAGACTATAAGATGTTTAGAAAATTCCACTTCTTTCATTACTTTAAAGTCGTGAGATAGAGTTTAAGTCTATAATGTCTCTCTCCTAATCTTACCCGATGCTCTACAGGATATGGCCACTCGAAGGGCATATGCTAGAAGGAATGCAAGAGAGAATGTGGAACAAGAGGCTCCTCCTCAAGCTCATCAAGTTTTGGTCGACCCTTTGGCCGAGCAAGTGACTAATGCGTAGTTTAGGGATGTTTTTCAAGTGTTGGCTCAAGTCATGACGGCTCAAGCCAATAGGGAGGTTGCGTGTGGGTACAATGACGATTAGTGTGAGAGACTTCACTAGAATGAATCCTTCGGAGTTTCATGGTTCTAAGGTTGAGGAATACCCTCAAGAGTTCATTGATTAGGTATATAAGGTATTGATGATCATGGGAGTGACGTCGGTGGAAAAGGTGGAATTGGCCACTTACCAACTTAAGGGTGTTGCTTAAGTGTGGTTCAACCAATGGAAGGAAGGGAGGGCAATTGATGTGGGTCCTCTCAATTAGGAAACATTTAAGGTTGCTTTCCTTGATAGATTTTTTTTCCCTTGAGATGAGGGAGGAAAAGATGCTTGAGTTCATTAACCTTCGTCAAGGAAATATGATTGTAAAGGAATATGCTTTGAAGTCCACACGATTGTCTCGATATGCTCCTACTATGGTTGCCGAGTCTAGGGCGAGAATGAGTAAGTTTATTTTGGGGGTGTCCGAGATGGTGGTTAAGGAATGCCATAACGCTATGATATCATTGCATGGACATTTCTCGTCTCATGGTTCATGCTCAATAAATTGAAGAGGAGAAATTTAAGGAAATGTCTAGGGAAGCAAAGAGGGCTAAGATCGGTGATAGTAACTTCTTTCACTCAAGGTCCGATGTACATGGTCGTTCTAAGTTCTGACAAAGGTTTTCTGGCCAAGGTTCCTCCAATGCTCCTCCTAATTTCAACAAAGATAGGGTGTCTAACCCTAAGCCTCAAAGAGGGAATAGTGGTGGATCTTCATTGCCTACTTATACTTAGTGTGGAAAGAATCATGAGGGTAGGTGCCTAGCGGGTTCCAATGCTTGCTTTGCTTGTGGTAAGATGGACCACAATATATGGGATTGTCCCTTAGTTTCTAAGAATGAGAGAGATAACCATCGACGAGTTCAACCGAATCCTCCATCAATTCCCAGTGGGCGTCAAAAGCAAAACAAATTATATGCACTTCATACTCGTCATGAGCAAAAGGGTTCACCCGATGTGGTTACCGATATGTTGAAAGTCTTTCAACTTGATGTTTATGCTTTACTTGACACCGGTGCTACCTTGTCTTTTGTGATGCCATATGTGGCTAAGAGGTTTGATATTCTTTCGGATGTGTTGTTAGATCCTCTTTCTGTCTCTACTCCTGTTAGTGATTCTATTGCGGCTAAAATGGTTTATAAAATGTGTCTTGTCTCCTTGTCCCACAAAGTCATTCATGTTGATCTTGTAGAGCTTGATATGCTAGATTTTGATATTTTCCTTGGTATAAATTGGTTGCATGCATTTTATGCTTTTATTGATTGTAGAACTCGTGTAGTCAAGTTTCAGTTTCCGAATGAACCCATCCTAGAATGGAAGGGGAAACTTCTATGCCTAAGGGTTAGTTTGTCTCTTATTTTAAAGCTAGAAAGAATATTTCTAAGGGTTTCATATACCATCTAGTTAGGGTGAGAGATATAGATTCTAAACCCCTACTCTTGAATCGGTCTTTGTAGTAAAGGAGTTTTTGAAAGTGTTTCCAGATGATTTACCTGACATTCCTCTCAAAAGGAAAATAAACTTTGGTATTAACCTTTTCCCAGATACACAACCTATCTCTATTCCTCCTTATCATATGGCTCTGACAAAACTTAAGGAATTAAAGGAGCAATTGAAAGACTTGTTGGATAAGGGTTTCATCTGACTGAGTATCTTACCATGGGGTACTCCAGTTTTGTTTGTTAGAAAGAAAGATGGTTCGCTTCGTATGTGGATTGACTATCGGTATTTGAACAAGGTTACCATTAAGAATAAGTATCCTCTCCCAATGATAGATGATTTGTTTGACCAACTTCAAGGATCAAGTTACTTCTCTAAGATTGACCTCCGGTCGAGTTATCACCAATTGAGGGTGAAGCAGGATGATATTCCAAAGATGACTTTTCGAACTTGGTATGGTCATTATGAGTTTTTGGTAATGTCATTCTGTTTGACTAATGCTCTGGTTGCGTTTATGAATTTGATGAATATGGTGTTTAGACAATACCTTGACATATTTGTGATTGTATTCATTGATAATATATTGATTTATTCAAGGAGTGAAGATGAGTATACCAATCATTTGAGGATTGTGTTGCAAATCCTTAAGGGTGAACAACTCTTTGCAAAGTTTAGTAAATGTGAGTTTTGGTTGAGTTCCGTGGCTTTTTTTGGTCATATCGTTTCTGGTAAGGGTATTGAGGTAGATCCTAAAAAGATGGATGCGGTGAAGATTTGGCCTAGACCTCTATCTCCTTCGGAAATTAGAAGTTTCTTAGGTTTAGCTGGCTATTATAGAAGGTTTTTCGAAGGATTTTCTTCGATGTCTTCTCCATTAACGACATTGACTTAAAAGAAGGTTAAGTTTATATGGTCCAAAGCATGTGAAAAGAGTTTTCAAGAATTGAAGGATAGACTTACTTCCGCTCCGGTGTTGACTTTACCCGAAGGAACTGATGGGTTTGTTGTTTATTGTGATGCCTCAAGACCTCGGTTAGGTTGTGTACTTATGCAAAATGGAAAAGATTTTTCCTATGCTTCAAGGCAACTTAAAATTCATGAGAAAAAAATATCTTACCCATGATCTCGAACTAGAAGCGGTCGTGTTTGCTCTAAAGATTTTTGAGGCATTATTTGTATGGTGTTCATGTGGATGTCTTTACCGACCACAAGAGTTTGCAATATATATTTCACATGAAATATCCAAATCTTTGCCAAAGAAGGTGGCTTGAATTATTGAAAGACTAGGACATGAGTGTTCTCTATCACCCCGGTAAAGCAAATGTGGTGGCGTATGCTCTTAGTCGGTTATCGATGGGTAGTGTTGCTCACATTGAGTATAATTAAAATGAGTTAGTTTGAGATGTTCATTGATTGGCCCGATTGGGTGTTTGACTAGTTGACTCTACCAAAGGTGGTGTTATGGTTCACAATGGTTCAAAAACATCTTTTGTGATCATCTTTTATGGCGGATGTGAATGCCAAGCAAGGTCTTGATCCAACTTTGATTGAGTTGAAGGAAACGATGCTTAAAAAATCCGTAGAGGCTTTCTCCTAAGGGGGATATGGTGTACTTAGATATCAAGGCCGTTTGTGTGTCCCTAATGTTGATGACTTGAGAGAACAACTCTTATCTGAAGCACATAGTTCTCGGTATTCCATTCACCCGGGAGCCACCAAGATGTACCGTGACTTGTGGGAGATCTATTGGTGGAATGAGATGAAGAAATATATTACGGATTTTGTGGCTAAGTGTCCTAGTTGTCAACAAGTGAAAGTTGAGCATCAAAAGCGGGGAGGTTTATCTCAAGACGTTAACATTCCTACTTGGAAGTGGGAAGATTTGAACATGGACTTTATTGTGGGGTTGCCTCGCACCCGATGACAATATGATTCGATTTGGGTTATTGTAGATCGAATGACGAAATCAACTCATTTCATTCCCGTTAAGGTTTCTTATTCGGTGGAGGAATGCTAAGTTGTACTTGAGAGAAATGGTGAGTTTGCATGGAGTGACCTTGTCTATTATTTCCGATCGTGGTACCCAATTCACTTATCAGTTTTGAAAATCCTTCCAAAAGGGTCTTGGTACTCATGTTAATCTTAGTACAGTCTTTCATCCTCAAACCAATGGGCAAGCGGAGTGTACTATCCAAACTTTGGAAGATATGTTGAGAGCATGTGTAATTGACTTCGAGGGTAATTGGGATGATCATTTTCCTTTGGTTGGGTTTGCATAAATAATAACTATCATTCAAGTACTGACATGACTCCATTTGAGGCTCTATATGGTATGAGGTGTAGATCTCGTATAGGTTGGTTTGAAGTGGTTAAAGTTGCCTTGATAGGTGATGAGTCCGAGATTTGGACTTATTTAGGGCTTTATTTTTTTTTATAGATCTAGTGTCCTTAGATGTTTAATTTGTGCCATAAACTGATGTTAAATCATTTCCGGGTATATGGATTGAGGAACAAAGCAAGGACACTAACATGCAAAAAGGAACAAAACAAGCTGAAGAAATGAAAAAGGGTGAGCCTGAGGATCGCCAAAAGCACTCGGCGTGTCGCCGAGTGGCTTATTAGACCACCTAAAGTTCGAGTGTGCCAATCCCTGAAGGAAGGAAACCAAATTGGCGATGAAAAGGAGCAGTGGCGAATTGTCGAGCAGTTCCGTGAAGCAAAGTTAGATCACCCAAAGTTACAAACCTTAAGGATGCTGAATGGCAAGGCGTAAAGGCGATGGAAGAGATCAAAGGGAGGCTCGCCGAATGGTTCAGCGAGCCCGACTTACTTCGCCGAAAAGAGCCCTTCGTGGCTTATTTTTGGAAACTATAAATAAGATTTTGAACATTTAGTTTAGAAGCTTTTGATCAAATTTTTACCTTGGAATAGAATTTTTGATGTTGGACAGAGTCTAGAACAGTTTTCTTAGTAGACTTGAAGTTTTGAGACTCAACTTGGAGATTTGACAAGTGGGTTTCTAATTTTCTTCGAATTGGAGCATTGTAAAGCTTGAATTCCTCTTATCCAGTTGATGGCTAATCGATTCGGTAATGGTTTTTATCTTTTTATGATGTTCGGCTAAAACCCTAATTCTTGGGGTGTGATCATGTGATTATAGGTTGTATTAGTGTGTGGGTATTGTAAATTACTAGTCTAAATGCTATTTTGAAGTGGGTTTAATCATTAATTATGATTTAATTTAGGAATTGTAGTTGCAAATGCAGTTCTATGTTAGTGTTCTTGGCTTGCTCGAGAGAGAGGCTTTAGGACTAAAATTACTGATTAATGATTTGTATGTATTGGGTTGATATGGGTCCAACTCGAGAGAGTGAATCCTAAACCCAGTCCTACCCATCTTGCTCTCGAGAGAAGATGCATTAAGGTTTTGGGCTGTTCTTAATTGCTATGCTTGTTAATGTTCGAGAGAAATCAGTTGAAGCGGAATAGTTGTTTGAGAGAAAGCTATTTCAATTATAGTCTAGCCTACCCACTGATATTTAAATGTTTACTAGTAGTTTCAATTACCCATATATTGAAATTCACCTATAATCGATCACATCCCGAGAATCTCTGTCCTTATTGTTATCTCATTGCTATTTGACTGATTGTAGTTGATAATTTGAAAACCAAAAACCCCTATTTGACATTTGTGTCACCCTTTTATTTGATATGTCTTTTTCCGATAATCTATTCCTATAGCTAGTTAGATCACATTTGTACTTCCTAATTGAATTTGAACACGTACCGCTCCCTGTGGGATTCGACCCTAATTCAATTGTTGGGTTTTATACTGCTTAACCGTCGTTTGCACCTAGAATTGGATGAGGTGTGTTTGACACGTTAATCAAAAAATGGCGCCGCTACCGGGGAGTGGTGTTGTTTAAAATTCTTTTATTGAAGTTAAATTGTGATCTTTGTAGTTATAGTTGAATCTACTAATTTTTGTTTTTGGTTTGGTGTTGCTTGTTAAAATAGAGGAGGAAATGAGTGTCAACAGAAATAATGGTAGCCAAGTGGGCCACCAAGATAACATTGTGAATCTCAATGATGTCAGTGACCCGAATGTCAATGATCCAAACCAAATGGGTTGTGTTGGTGCCATTCATTTACCTCCAGCTGAAGGAAACAGAGTGTTTCACATCACAAGCACTATGCTTCAGCTCCTTCAACTGAAAGGTTTATTTGGTGGGCTGGCTCATGAGGATCCCCATAAGCATATAAGGAATTTTGTTGATGTTTGTGGACCATTCTCCTTTAAGAACATATTTGAAGAATCGGTCCGATTGAGGTTGTTCCCTTTTTTTTTTATGGGCGAAGCAAGAAAATGGTTGGCCGAGTTGCCAAGAGATTCTATCACTTCTTGGATAGAGCTGATCACAATGTTCCAAGTGTGATTCTTTCCTTCGTTGCAACTGATGATATTTAGGGATGGTATCCAAAGTTTCAAGCAACCGGAGGGCTTGATGAGATATTGATGAGGTTTAAGAAGTTGGTGCTGCAATGTCCTACTCATGGACTTCCGGATAAGTTGCTGCTAGAATCTTTCTATAGAGGTCTTGATTTGGTAAATAGAGGAGTTGCTGACCAACTTTCTCCTGGTGGTATAATGCGACAACCCTACAAAATAACATCCCAACTCCTCGATTGCTTGACCGTGAGAAACAGGGCATGACATACTCGCAAAGACCAAGTCTGTTCTCTCGCTTATAAAGTTACAAAAGAACCAATCATAAAGGATCTAGAGAGAGACCAACATTTGGCCAAAATGATGAACCAACTAGATACCTTGGCCAAAAATGTCATAGAATTTGAAGTGCTATACAATGAGGAAGCAAATGTCCTAGCAAATCAAGAATGGAATAGAGAGGGGGAGAATGATAGATATGTTCCTCCCCATGAGCGTCAAAAACCCAAGGACTCTGAGGGTAGCTGGACAAATGAGATGCTCTCACGCATTCTCAACAAAGTCGACGAGTCAAACAAAGTGTGGAAAGAAATAAAAAAAGAAAGATGTCTCGACTCTCTATTAGATGGTGACCTCTCATTCCGTTGCTATCGAGCAGCTGGAGACCTAAATGGGTCAAATTTCGTCTCTTCTAAACCCAAGAAAATAAGGGGGGCTGCCTAGTTATACTATGGCAAACCCCAAAAATGAAGCTTGAATGGGTACTTGCGTCGTGCCATGACGTTAACTAAGGCTCTTTTTGGGAGGCAACCCAAGTTTTTTTCATATTTTTAACATTTGATTTTGAATAACGGGTGTTGATTGTGCAGGTTGAAAAGTGGAGTGTGTTTGAGAAATGCAGGTTGGCGAGCTAAAGAGTCCAGTCGGCCACTCGCCGAAGAGGTCGGTGAGCCCGACTTGGATCGCTGTTGGAACCACAAAAATCAGAGGTGGGAGTTTGTAAAACTCGGTGGGCCAATTGATGAATCAACAACTCACCAAACAGGTCGGCGAGCCTGATTTTGTCCACCATTTGGACCCAAAATTAACTGGAGGTCCTGTAAAACTTGGTGAGGTAAGTCACCACTCGGCGAATCGCCGAGTGGTTCGGCGTTGTCGACTAACACCGTCGTAAGGGCCGCGAATTGAAAGGTTTTAAAAGGCAAACGGTTTAAAAATTCAAAATCTTTCATATTCCCTCAATTCAAACTCCGTACTCTCTCACCCACACCTTAAATCTTTTATATTTCCCTATTTTTGTTGCTTTTTGCTATTGATCTCGTGCTCGGATTTGGATTATATTGCCGCCTAACATATCAAATTCTTCATTCGGCATAAAGGTTGGTTTTCCGAACCCCAAACTCTTGTTTAGTGGTTGAACTCGAATGCATTTGGTAAATTTTTGTTGATGTACTGGCTTGTGTTTGAAATTGTGTTTGATGTATTGGTTTGCGTGTTTTAGTTTTGAAATTGCGCCTATTTGCTTAAAATGTTGATTTCCAGAGTTTTATGCGTTAAAATTGATCGTTAATTGTTAGGTTGCGGTTATTTGTTGTTGGGTCTTGTTGGGTGAAGTCTGAGTAACCCCAGATGGAGCCAAATGACATAATTTTCCCAATGATAGAGCGGTTGACGTCATTCTTAAGGGCAAAGATCGTCAAATGACTAATTTTGGCCAAATAAGGGTAAGTCTGAGTACCATGGAGGCATGAGTCTTATGGATCTTGTCCTAATTAAATAAGTGTGTCGTTTGATTTTGATTTCAGGGGAAAGGGTTGAAATTTTCCACGTTGGGCAGTTCGGCGGTTCGCCAACATCCCACTTGATCGCCTTTAATTGCTCAATTTGGCTTAGTTAGAGTTTGTAATTATCAACGAGAAGCCTGAGCTCAGTGAGTTCACTCGGCGACTCGCCGAAAGTTCCCTTTGATCACCTTTTCTGCGCCCTAACCCCTAAAATGCACTGTAAAATTCGGTGAGCTAGTCTGAGCTCGTCGAGTGGTGTTGGCGATTTCCGATCAGCCCTGCACATTGCTGATGAGTCCACAAATTGGACTCATTCAGAGCTATATTTTAATAGAAATTGTGTCCTTAAATGCTTATTTTATCTCAATATCTGATGAAAAAACCCTTAAGTTTCAAGTATTTGAAGTTTGAAGGAAAACATGGACAGTACTTCGCAAAAGGGAACGAAAAGGCTGAAAAGGGCAAAAAAATGAAGGACTGAGGATCGCTGAGTCCACATGGAGAATCGTCGAAGGGTCTCACTTCGCCTTTTGTTCCAGTTTGCTGAGCCCTGAAGGAAAAGATCAAGTCGGCGGAAAAAAGGAGCAGTTGGCGCATCTTCGAGAAGTTCTGCGAAGCAGTACTATGTCGCCCAATGACCTAGAGCTCGATGATGCCGAAGGATGGTGCAAGATGGTGATGAACTACACCAAAGGGCGAATCGCTGAGTTAATCGACGATTAAGACTAATGTCGCTAAATGATCTGCCGCAACACATATTTTTGACAACTATAAATACTCGTTGAGAAAGACATTCTTAGTATTAGATTTTAGTATTATATTTTCATTATAGAACAATTAAATTTTAGTACTTTTTATTTTGCTCTGAGTTTGAAGAGGGTTTTGAAAACTTGAAGAAAAAGAGGGTTTCATCTCCAAGGATTTGGACTTGGGTCTCTTGGATTCTTCATTCTTGGCCTGTAACAAGACTTAAATCTTCATACCCATTTGAATGCAATCTCATTTAGGTATAAATTTCTATCTCTTGATGTGTGGCTAAAAACCCCATTCTTGGGGTATGATTTAGCAAATATGTGTTGATATTATTGTGGGTCTTGCTTGCTGATAAGTTAGATGTATTTTAATGGTGATTTCACCTAGTGGTTGTGGTTTAATTTAATGGGTTTGTAGTTGCCAATACAAAACCACCAGTGTGTTTTCGGCTTGCCCGAGAGGAGGTCGCGAAACCAAGACCACTAGACTGATGGCCTAAAGAGTGGGTCGACATGAGGTTCAGCCCGAGAGGGTGAGCCCTAGTCCCATATCCTAACACACAACTCGAGAGAGTGAGTGGGGCAAGGCGTATGCTGGCCTTCATGAGGCAAATGGGTGTTCGAGAGGAACACATTTGAAACGGGGTAAGTTGCCCGAGTGGGAACTTATTTCCATCTAAAGCTTAGCCTAGTCACTATTATCTTGTAAATTTCCTATCGAAAGCATGTACCCAACTATTTATCTCAGCTTGTAGTGCGGTCACACCCCAAGAACTCTTCCCTATACTTGATTTTCTTGTTATCTTTGTTGTTTTTGCTTACTAGTGATAAAAACCCCATTGTTATTTGACACTTTTGTGTCCCCCTTTAATTTACAATGTTTTTAATCGTTAATGTCTTTAACTACGACTAGTTAGAACTAAATTTTATTTTTCTATTAATTCTCAAAACGCTCCTTTGGGACACGAGCCCAACCCTTAGTTGGGTACTATACTATTACACGATCGTAGACACTTGTACTGGAAGTTGTGTCGTTGATTACGTAATAAACATCAAAATGGCGCCGCTCCCAGGGAGTGGTGTTATTTGAGAATTCTTAGATTAGTAGAGTTTTTGTTCTTCTTAGTTGTAGCTTACTAACCTTATTTTAGTTTTGTTTTTCTCTAAGTTGTTGTATGCAGAAACCCTGAGCATGGCAGAGGGAAGTAGTGGCAAGTTAGCTGGGACGAACCAAGAAGTCAAGTGTGACTTCAAGTTAGCTGCACCGGCAACTTAGTTGAACGACTTAGCCACCAAAATCTCAAAGGTGGAAAACCAGTGCAAAAGCCAAAGGGGGCACATACCTCCTTATGAGCAAGAAAGGTCTAGGAGCAATGAAAATAAACGTATCGAGGATACACTATTAATCATTCTCCAAGAACTTCATGAACAAGATAAAATGCTAGAGGTAATGAAGGAAAACGTGGTGGTACTGAATCAGATGAGTGGCTCCCACTCAGGATCAATCAAGTTGATTGAAAACCTTTTGGACCACACATTGCCTAATCTCTACCCAAGCAGTAAATGCGGGTTGCCTAGTGACACTAAGTCTAACCTCAAAGACGAAATTTGACTAGTAGCTCACGTCGAGCCACGACGTTAAATAAGGCGCTACTTGGGAGGCAACCCAAGGTTTTAAATTTTTTGTATGTCTTAGAAATAACATGTGTTGAATAAACAAGTTAAAGTGTGGAGAATGTGTGGAAATTGTAGTTGGCGAATTAATAGTTCCATTCAACGAATCGTCGAATTGGTTGCCGGTTCTGATGAAAACTGACGTTTGGACCTTCACTTAGCCTGGAGGTCCTGTAAAATTCGGTGAGGTAAATGACCATTCGGCGTGTCCTCGACTGGGTAGGCGAGTGCAACTAATATCGCCGAATGGTTGCGAACTGAATGGTTTATAATGGCCAAAAGACCAAAATTTTGAAGTCCTTCACTTTCCTTCGCTTTAAATCTTCACAAATTCACACCTAGGTAGTATTTTTAGTATTCTTATATTTTGCTAGTATTTTGGTTGAGTGATCTGTGCTTAGAGTTGGATTTCTTTGTTGCCTAGGTTTTTAATCACATTTTAATCGGCACAGAAGGTTAATTATCCAAACCCCGATTTTACTTTCGAATAGTTTGAATTCTTTTGCAATGATTGTATCTTATTGATGTGTGCTGGGCCTCTCTACTAGGATTAGAATGTCTATTTCAATTTGAAAATCATTCCCGTAATGTTTTGATCGTCAGATGCCCGTATTTGATTGTGATGGCAATTGAATGAAATCTCGTTGGGTTGTGCTTGCATATTGTTTTGATTGTTTGGGTGAAGTCTGAGTAGCCTATGTTTGTTCTAAATGTCGAAAACTTGCTCAATGATAGAGAGGGTGACACCGCTCTTAAGAGTAAATATCGTCATATGTCCAAATGCGGCAAGTTCGGGAGAAATCTGAGTGTTTTGGGGTGATGGGTAGTATGGGTCTTGCTTGAATTTTGTTAGTGCATGCTTTAATTTTGCTTTCGGGGTTTGCGAGATTGAATTCCAAAAGATGGATTGAAAATGGACACGTTGAACCATTTGGCGAGCTGGGTCGAGCTCGCCGAATTGTTCAGCGGTTCACCCAATGTCTCCATCTTGCCCTTAGTAGAAGGTCAAATTGGATTGAGACTGTAACTTTCGGTGAGAAGCCATGGTTCGCCGAGCACACTCGTCGATTCGCTGAAAGTACTCTTGACCGCCCTCCGTATGCTACCGCTGAGACCCTTATGCACTGTAACTTTCGGCGTACAAACCGTTGCTCGCTGAAATAGGTTCGGTGACTCGCCGATCTACTTGGCGAGCTTTTCTACAGTAGATTGCCTGTGATTCCATTTGTTTTCTTTCCTTAACTCTTGCCAAATCTTTTGCAGGTATGACTAAACCTAACAAAGATGGTAGCAACACACCACCCCGACATAAAGTAAAAGGGATCACAATCAATGAGGATGCAACTGCATCTAGACACAAGGACACAAAAATTTCCACAACTGATGGAAAAGGCAAGGGCAAGGACAAAACTGTTGAGCTATCAGATGCAAGTTCCGACAGTACTGGTTTTTACACCAATGACCCAACAACATATGACAGTGAGAGCATGGGTTCTGATGAAGATGCACTAATGGAGGCATAGATGAACGATCCATCTCAAATCAGAAGTCCTCAATCCACCACTCAGACTCCTCCATTTTCAGAGCAAGCAATAGTACTGGAACCTCCAGTACAAGGCCCCCTAGCTAAATCAACGAACAGATCAAAGTCTGAGGGGCTGAGAATGATCATTAAGGAAAATGGCTCTCCATATATTGGGTGATTAATAAGTACCTCGAGATAATAGAGTGCCTAAAATATCACAAATTTCAAATATTCACAAAACCCCGTGACTTTTACATACCAAGCTGGGTTAGGGAGTTCTACAATGCATACAATGCATTGGTACTTCAACGGAAGAGGTTAGTGTCGTCTTTTAAAGCAGTTGACTACGTGGTTGTTAGAGGAAGGGAGGTAGCTTGTGATAGTGAAGCTATCAACATAAATTTGGGTATGTCCGATAAGATTAATGATCACTGCCAGCACTTAATCAGAACAAAAAAGCTGGATGAAATGAAAAAGTGGTTAGCACCGCTCATCTCAAATGATATTGCTCGAAAATGGCTACCAGAAGGAGTTTCAATTGAAAAGAAACATCTGAGTAGCTGTAAGATACTGGTTCGGGTTCATCAACAGTACAATTATGCCATCACAAAACGAATCAATTCTTCGCCTTCCTAAGGCAGCTTGTCTTGGATGCATCATAGTGAAAACCAAGATAATCCTAGGGATGATAATTGCTTCTGAGATCCATATGCGTGCAAAACAGCGCCAGACATCTCTCCCTTTCCCGATATTAATCATTGCATTGTGCGAAAGAGCTCGGGTGCCTAGAGATGCAAAGAAGGATGTGGAATTGGTTGCCACTTCCTCCACTAATATCCGAAAGATCGAAGCCGAATATCTTAACGACCAAGCGGGAAAAGAGCTGAAGGAAGCTGTAGCCGCTATTTCTATACCTGAAGAGGTATCTTTGTCTACTCCAGCCCCTGGGTCTTCAGATATACCCGCTCTTTCTTCTCATTCACAGACCCCAGGTCCCTTTGCTTCTGTGATGTCACCCAGACCCACTGCTGCGGTTGCATCCTGTGAACCGATCACTCAGGTATCCTTGATCTGAATGGGACAACTTGCTCAATCTGCTGATTTTCGGGCTGCCAACATAGAAAGCTCCATTCCAGGAATAATTCAGGCTACCCTCGATGATGCTGTGACACCACTGAGCATTACTATTGATGCTCTGGAGGCCAGGATAGCCATGTGTGAGCGTGACCAAGGAGCCACAAAAGAGGTGACAGGCTTAAAGACCGCTATTGCAGAGTTGAGGAAGGATGTGGACTACCTACAATCCACCGATGTGTCCATGATCTTTGGAACAATGGATATTCCAAACATGCCTGAGATGCCTCAGACCACCACTGGATATGGAGATAGAGCAAAACTGATAGCCGATCTTGACTCAGAGGCAGAGACTGACGAAGAGATGTTTGAGGGAGCTCAGCAAACGACATAGCCGAGACCGAAGAAATCATGATAGACGATGTTGTACAAGTTTCCTTGGCGAAGGCTCCTACTTCTAGATCTAGTGGAGCTGGTCCTTTTGTAAGTCACTCCGAGCACTGATGCCCAGACAGATGGAGCAACTACTTAGACATGATTCCCTCTTTACATCCCTCTCTGTCTTTCTTTATTTTGCCTTTCGGATTCTGTGTTAATTACATTTGAGGACAAATTGCTTTTATTTGTGGTGGGGTGAGGCTCACCTTTTGTGTGCTATTTGTGATTCATGTTTTGTCTATATTTGGGCTAGATATTTAAAATTGTGTTTACACTGTTTCTGTGGATGTTTGAGCTCATGGCTCCCTTTTTGTTTTAATTATAAAAATGATTTTGACCCTTTCAGATTCCAAAAATTTTTGCCACCTCTCGTGTGTTGAAAGTGGCTGTTCTTTTGCAAAATTTAAGTCTCGATTCCGATCAATACTGATAACTTGAATAGTGCTCTCAATTGAACAAACATGAATGTTTGGCTACGATGATACCAAATGAAGTTGCATTGACAATATGTGAACTCTTTGTATTTTGTTGTGATTAGCCATCTATCAAATTGATTCTCTTGTAATGACGGTTGCACAATAGCGAAAGTGTGTAGTCTTGTTTGACTTAAGTGTCGATGCCTTGTGTGATTAGCTTACTTTTAACCATGCATAAATAAACCTAGAATTTGCCCCATTAGTCTGATTGATTTAGAAAGGTATGCTCTTGAGATGATCTTAGGCAACTTTAAAGAGTGTGAGCCAAATTTGACATATACCTCTTTTGTGGCCTACCCGTGAGCGTGTGAAACTCTTTTGAACACCCCTTGAGCCTTACCTTTCTTTGGA
This sequence comes from Solanum acaule, assembly GCA_036250505.1. Lineage (NCBI taxonomy): Eukaryota > Viridiplantae > Streptophyta > Magnoliopsida > Solanales > Solanaceae > Solanum > Solanum acaule. Next base: position 35,372 of record JAJOOR010005063.1, on the reverse strand, counting down.
AGAAACTTGATGAACCCTAGACCTTACTTGATCCACTACCTATAATCCTCTTGATTTGTGGTTTACTGACTAGCCAACTTAGGCTTTTGGCCTAAGTTAGGGGTGTGGTGAAAAGGAAAAGGAGAAGTCAAGAAGTGCAAGAAAAAGTCTCTGTAACCCATGGTATTGTAAAACAAAATGGAAACCCTTCATAAAAATAAAAATAAATAATAATAATAATAATTTGTGGAATAAAAGTGCAAAAGGAATTGGGTTTCCAAACAATACATGGAGAGTGAATAAAAGGATGACTTAGAAGCACTAGAAGAAAAAGTGATAAGGGAGAGAAAAAGGACGTTTTGAGAACACCACATCTCACGAGGATGAACAAGTCACTGAGCCTAAATAACCATACCTTTGCACTCAGCCCCTGTACAAGCCTTGAAAAGACCTTTTTGATCTAGAGTAAGCCGAACCGAAAGTCGATTGAAAAATAAGGGCAAGCCTATGGGTGAAAACATGCATTGTGTTCCTTTTTTTGAGTTTGAGTGTTGCATCTGATTCCGGGTCTTAAATTGATTAACCTCTCTGTGTGAATATGAAATCATTCTTTGTGTGAGGGCATTAGATACTTTCATTGAGCTTGAACTTACATTAGTAGATAGTATTGTGAGCATGAGAATCTTTGGTAATGGTGTGTCACAACTTGAATCTTTGAGTACACAATTGAATCTTCGCATAAGTAGTTTGAAGTCTTGTTGTGTACATTCATGATTGAGACTTATGTAGCACTGTTTGAGACACCCTTTTTGAACAGTTGAACTTGAGTTTGCTTGAGAACAAGCAAACGTTTAAGTTGGGGGTGTTGATGAGTCCACAAATTGGACTCATTTAGGGTTATATTTTAATAGAAATTGTGTCCTCAAATGCTTATTTTATCTCAATATTTGATGAAAACCCTTAAGTTTAAGGTATTTGAAGTTTGAAGGAAAGCATGGACACTACTTTGCAAAAAGGAACGAAAAGGCTAAAAATAGCAAGAAAATGAAGGCCTGAGGATCGCCGAGTCCACTTGGCGAATCGCTGAAGGGTCTCACTTCCCCTTTTGTTCCAGTGTGCTGAGCCCCGAAGGAAAGGATCAAGTCGGCGGAAAAAGGGAGTAGTCGACGCATCGCCGAGAAGTTCCACAAAGCAGTACTATGTTGTTTTTGCTTACTAGTGATAAAAACCCCATTGTTATTTGACACTTTTGTGTCCCCCTTTAATTTACAATATATTTAATCGTTAATATCTTTAGCTACGACTAGTTAGAACTAAATTTTATTTTTCTATTAATTCTTAAAACCACTCCCTTGGGACACGAGCCCAACCCTTGGTTGGGTTACTATACTATTACACGATCGTAGACACTTGTGCTGGAAGTTGTGTCGTTGATTACGTAATAAACATCACTCATCGACCTGTCATTTTTCTGAAATTTTTTAGGCTAGTCCTTTTGGCGAGCCCGATCTAGCTCGCCAAAGTGACTCAGCGACTCGTCGATTGGTTTGGCGAGTTTATCTGCATCATGAATTTTGAAATTTTTCATGGGTATTTTCTAACTCTTTTTGATGTGTTTTGCAGATATGGCTAGACCTAAAGTATCGGGACGAGACATGTCGTCCCGTAAGAGGGCAAAGGGAATCATAATCAATGAGGATGCAACTGCATCAAAAGCAAAGTGATCAAACTTCCTACCACATGTGAGAAGGGCAATGCTTCCGCAGCTACATCACTGGAGGTCAGCTCCGACAGTGAGGGAGTCTACACGACTCACCTCACCACTTCTAAAAGTGAGGGGGAACACCAGGATCCTCAGGCTATTACCTCTGAGCCTGAGGATGATCAGATGATATTGGTCCAAAGAGATGAACTGCGCTCTAAGATGATACATGATCCATCTAGGATTAGGTACCTGAGACTACTACTCCTTCTCCAGGCCCAAATCAGGCTGTAATCCCAGCACCACATATACAAGGTCCTCCTCCCCGGTCTCTCAACAGATTAAAGGCTGAGGGAATGAGGACTATCATTGAGGAGAAGAAGTTGTCTATAGATGGAGTGATAGACTGGTATCCAAAAATATTGCAAACTCTAAAGTCCCACAAGTTTGAAATCTTTACTAAACCCCAGGGTCCTTATATTTCTAATTGGGTCCGAGAATTCTACACTGCCTATGGAACTTTGGTGCCACAGGGAAAGAAAAAGGCTGCCACCATCAAGCCAGTTGACTATGTAGTTGTCGGGGGAAAAAAGGTAAAGTGTGACAGTGATGATATTAAGGCTGTGTTGGAATGCAGTGTCAACATTGCAGATGACTACCAGTACATGATCAAGACAAAATCCTTGGAGGACATGAAGAAGTGGCTCGCTCCTCTCCTTTCAGACGATACTCCTAGGTGGATTGAGGCCGGGGTTCCCATAGAGAAAAAAGATCTAAATGTGGCAGCGAGGTTCTGGTTTGGGTTTATTAGTTGTACACTCATTCCGTCCCAGAATGAGTCTATCCTCCGCCACACGAAGGTAGCCTGCCTTAATTCTATCATTGATGGGACGAGCCTCAACTTAGGTATGATCATTGGACAAGAGATAGCCATGAGGGCAAGGCAGCACCAAACATCTCTTCTTTTCCCGGTGTTGATCATCGAATTGTGCAGACGAGCCAGTGTGCCTCGTGATGTAAAGAAGGACATAGAAGTGATTCCCACCTCCTGTACCGACATCCAGTGGATTGAGGCTGAGTATTTGAAGGATGAGGCTGAGAAGAAGAAGGCATCCCCGGCTGTTGATATTGAGACACTACCTGTAGAGGTAGTATTGCCTACTCCGACCTTGGGGCCTTCAGGTATTTCTAGATCTGCCCCTTCCATGACTCCGAGTTCTTCTCTGCTGCCTCTCCTCCTAGGTCAGCTACTAGTACTGCTTCCCGACCTCCACTCACCCAGGACATGATACTACGTATGGGGCACCTAGCCCATTCTACTAATGTACGTGCCTCTAGGCTAGAGGCTACAGTACCTGGGATGATTGAGAGAGCCCTCACAACTATTGCGACACCTCTTAGAGAGTCTATTGATACCCTCACAGTGAGGATAGAGATGTGTGAGAGAGGTTAGAGAGCCACTCATGAGGTGACGACCTTGAAGGCCGCAATTGTTGAGTTGAGAAAGGATGTGGACCAGCTGAAGTCTACAAAAATGTCGATGATTTTTGGGACCGTGGAGATCACTGATGACCTGGACATGGGTATTCCAACTTATTCTGATTTGCCTCCGGCTACCACCGGAGATGAGGTTAGAGTTAAAGATATGGCTGCACTGATGCTTAAGATCAGAGTATGAGCCCGGGGATTGATACCCCGACAGATGGAGCGGCTGTGTAGACATGATCATTCCTTACCTCCTTCTCTGTTGTTTTTATTGATTTTTGTTGTTTTAGGTGCATTTGAGGACACCTGCTTTTCTTTTGTGAGTGGGGTGAGGTATTTCCACACCTACCTTTCATGTTTTGATTTTGTTTGTCAATATTGGGTTTTGTGATCTATATATGTGTTTTGATTTCAATTTTGTGGATGTTTGAGCTTGTGGCTCCTTATTTTGAATGGAAATGGTTTTGACCAATTTTGAAAATTTGTGCCACCCTTTTGTGTATGAATGTGACGGTTCTTGTGCAAATTTAAGTATCGGTTATGATCAATACCGTGACTTAAATAGTGCTCTTAATCGAACGAAATGAATATGCGGCTATGATGAGGCCAATGAAGTTGCATAGACAATGTGTGAACATTTAGCTTCTTGTTGTGACTAGTCTGTTATCAAATGAGCCTCTTGTGATGAACATTGCACACTAGCGAAAGTGTGTAGTCTTGTTTGATATTGGTGCCAATGCCTTGTGTGTTGAGAGTACTTTGAACAATTGTGTGATGACACCTAGAATTTGCCTTGTTGGTCCGATTGACTAAGTGATGCAAGCACTTGAAATGATCTTAGGCAACGAATTTGAAAAGTGAAACAATTTGACAATATACCTCTTTTGTGGCCAACCTTGTGAGATGTGTGAACCTTGCTTGAACCCTATTGAGCCTTACCCTTTTCTTGGAAGAAACTTGAGCAATTGTGACCCCTCTTTATCCATTCACCCATAATTCTCATGAAGTGTGGTTTTGTTTGAATAGCCAACTTAGGCCAAAAGCCATGAAGTGTGGTTTTGTTTGACCCCTCTTTCCATTCTCATGAGGTATGGAAATACCTCACCCTACCACAAACAAAAAGCAAATTGTCCTCAAATGCAATAAAAACACCCAAAATCAATAAAAGAAGACATAGAGGGAGGTAAAAAGAAGTCCTGTCTACGCAGTCGCTCCATCTGTCGGGGAATCAATGCTCGGTGTAGTAGCAGAAGCACTCGATCCACTAGGGCCTGCCATAGACGTCTCTGTCAGCGATGTCTGGATCACCGACTGTACATTCATCTCCTCCAGGTCTGGCAGGTCTCCATATATGCTCTCATCTCTCTCCTCAATCTACTCCTCGTCTGTCTCTGCCTCCAACTCATCAACTGCTATGTCATCCATCTGTACATATCCGGTGGTAATCGAAGGAACCTCAGATGTAGCTAGAACACCCTCTGTCTCGACTGCCTCAAATAAAAAGGTGAAGTTTGTAGACTTGAGATAGTCCACATCTTTCCTCAGATCTGCCACCTCGGCTCTCAAAGCCTCCACCTCTGAAGTCGCCCCTTGTCTACTCTCACAAGTCTCAACTCTCGCAGTGAGAGTGTCAATCGATGCTCGTAGGGGTGTCAGTGAGGCTAAGATAACAGCCTCTATCATCCATGGTACCGCAACCTCTAATAGAGTAGCCTTCACATCCGCAAAATGGGCTAAGTCCCCCATCTTCAGGAGCATGGCCTGAGTGATCTTGGTGGGCTGGGCTGCAGTAGAAGTACCAGGAGTCTGGGAGGAAGAAGTACCTGAAGGCTCAGAGGCCGGAGTACGAAAAAATGCTTTTGCAGGAATCGTCTCTATGTCAATCTCCAGGGATGTATCCACCGGAGCTGCTCTCCTCCTATCTACCTCCTCCCAAGCGTACTCAACCTCTTTACACTGAATATCAGTGGAGGATGTAAGAGTGACCTCAAAATCTATCGTCTTGTCATGAGGAACTCCAGCACGCCGGCACAGCTCTCTGTAATCAGCATCGGGAATGGTAGGGAGGTCTGGCTCTGCTTGGCCCTCATGACCATCTCCTGCTCTATGAGGAGTCTCAGGTTAATGCTCCTCCTGGATATGATCGACCCAAGGCGGGACGCCTTAAGGTGGCAGAGGATAGACTCGTTCTGGGACGGCATAATAGTGCTGCTGATAAAGCCAAACCAGAACCGAGCAACAATATTTAGGTCCTTCTTTTCGATGGCGACCCCTACCTCGATCCATCTCGGGGTGGTATCGGAAATCAACGGTGCAAGCCAGCCGTTTAATTCATCCATGGATTGAGTAGTAGGCAAGCCCTCACATGCCAGTGTACCACCTAGAGTCTTATCAAGTACATTATTAATGTAATCACTACTGCACCCTACATCCTTCCCCCGGACAATGATCAACTTCACCAGTCTGAAGGCATTGGCTTTCTTGTTCCCCTTGGGCACCAACTCTCCGTATGTTGTATAAAACTCCCTGACCCATGTAGAAATGTAGAGGCCTCGGGGCCTGGTGAACTGCTCAAACCGGTGGAACTAGAGAGTGTCCCTTTCTGCGGAGTATTTACCCTCAAGGCCCTCTGTAGAAAGTAGCTTCTCCTCCAGAATAGTCTGCAACCTATCGGCTTTTAATATGTTGAGTAGCCTGGGAGGAAGGAGTTGTACTGGTGGCACTGGGGCCACAGGTGGTGCCGGAGCTGGCACTGTACTAGCTGGAGAGGGGGCTGTTGGAGCTCTCGAGGAGTCAGGGTGAGACCTAGCACGGATCTCCGTTCTCCTAGACTATAATGACTGATCATCCTTCGGCTCAGATAATACAACTTGGGAGTAAAAGGCCTCTCTCTCGCTGTCGAAGTTGTGCTCCGGAACCTCAGATGCTAGTCTCTTGCCTCCCTTTGGAGGCTGTGTTCTTCCTTTTTCAGGAGGATTGGCTCCCCCTTCATTTATCACCACTCCCCATGCTCTTTTACGAGGCGGCATGTCAAGGTTGGTTCTAGCCATATCTACAAAAATATCAAAGAAGGTGAGAAATAGTTCAAGCAAAAGCACATGAATCATATTGCAGACAAACTCACCGAGCCGCTCGGTGAGTCGCCAAATCACTTTGGCGAGCCAGATCGGGGTCGCCAAAAGGATTGGCTCAAAAATTTCTCAGACAAATGGCAAGTCGAAGATGGGAAGGACCTTTCAGTGAATCATCGACAGCATTCGGCGAGCAAGAACTAGCCCACCAAAAATTACAGTGCATTTTAGGGGTTAGGGGCGCAGAAAGGGCGATCAAGAAGGACTTTCGGTGAGTCGCCGAGTGCACTCAGCGAACTCAGGCTTCTCGCCAAAAGTTACAGTAACCAAACTCAATTTTAGCATGAAATTAAAGGCGATATAGGGGGATTTGACGAACCACCGAGTGGTTCGACGAGCTCGACCCAGCTCGCCAAACGACCCAACATGCCTATTTTCAACCCCGACTTCCAAATTCAACCCCGCAGCCCCCGAAAACAAAATCAAAGCATGCACTCCCTTAATTAGACTAAGACCCATTACACCCATGCCCTCGGAATACTCAGTCTTCTCCCGATTTAGCCAAATTTGGCCATTTGATGACTTTTGCCCTTAAAAATGACGTCAACCGCTCCATCATTGGGAAAAATACGTCATTTAGCACAAATACAGGTTTCTTAGACTTCACTTTACTAGACCCAACAACAGCACAACACAAGCCAACAAGATTGATCAATTTTAAGCACGAGAATTTCGGGAAATCAATATATCAATCTAGGAAAGATATTTGAATTGAAATAGGCACACACACATACAATTACGGATTAGAGAGGCCCAACACACATCAATAAGAAAAGAGCAATTGCAAATGAGCAAAAAATACTAATTACAAGTTCAGGGTTCGAAAAACCAACCTTTAATGCTGAATATAAACTTTGAAAAGCCTGGCGGCAAAGAAATCTAACTACGAACACACAATCGACGACCAAATAGCAGTAAAAAAATGAAAATATGGGAAAAACTAGTCCAGGTGTGAGTTTGTAAAGTTGAAAAGTGAGGGAGTGTGAAAGATTTTGAACTTTTGAACTTTTGGCCTTTAAAACCGTCCAGTTCTCTCCCATTTAGCGACATTAGTCTTACTCATTGACCTACTCGGCGACACGCTGAGTGGGCACTTACCTCACCAAGTTTTAAAGGACCTCCAGTTAATGCGGGAGTCCAAACGGCGGATTAAGTCGCGATCACCAGCACGTTCGGCAACTCGCCGATTTTTTCCTGGGCTCGCCGAATTTTACAGACTCCAACCTTGAAATTTCTTGAGTCCAATGATGGTCCAAGTTGGGCTCGCTGACCTCTTCAGTGAGTCGCCGACTGGACATTCTGCTCGCCAATCTGTATTTTTTGACACATCTTACAGTTCAACCTGCAAAATCAACACACAATTATTTCTTAAACAAAACGAATGCAGTAAAACTTGAGTTGCCTCGCAAGAAACGCCTTAGTTAACGTTATGGCACGACAAAATTCCCCACTTAATATTGATTTGTAGGGTAAAGACGAGACAAAACACGACCCAATTGGGTCTCCAGTAGCTGAATAGACTTGAAATATGAAGCAGTCATCTGATTCAGTAGTGAGACATTCTCTTTTATCTCATTCAACACTCTGTCGTATTCTTCGACTTTGTGGAGAATGAGTGAGAGTATCTCTTTTACTTGTCCACCCTCGCACTCCTTGAGCTTTATACGCTCGTGAGGGGGAATTTACCGCTCTTTCTTTTTGTACGGTACCTCAAATTCCATAATCTGTTTGGCCACCAGATCCAGCTGAGTCAACTGTGGCCAAAATCTGGTCCTTCTCAATCTCCTTACTGGTCTTGGCCATATGATCAAGGAGTTGGGCTGCTATTGCATAGGGTAGTCTTGTGAGACCACTTGAGGAAATTTGGTCAGCCACTCCTCTATTCTCTGGACCAAGACCTCTATATAAGCAGTCTAGCAACATTTTATCTGAGATTCCATGAGCTAGACATTGCATCAATAGTGACTTAAATCTCAACCCCAACTCATGGATTGACTCACCTTCTAGCTGCCTGAAACTTAGGATGTTATCCTTAAGAATCATCATCCTCAATGGAGATTGGTCCATTTGGTAATCGTTTCTACAAGACATGCTCATTTATTCTGTTCTAAAAAATCATCAAACAAACCAAGACTAAAAGTAAGTAGATTCAACTATCATTAAAAAGAACAAAATTCAACTTAACCAAAGAATCTTAACCAACACCACTCCCCGGCAGCGGCTCCATTTTGATCAATGTTTCAAGAACGCTTAATCCAGTTCTAAGCGTCAATGATCGTTAGTCAGTATAATAACCCAACTAAATGAGTTGGGGTCGAATCCCACAGGGAGTGGTACGTGTTTAAGATTCAAGAGTAAAGTACAAATATGTTCGATTCACATAGGAACATATATTTATGAATAAAAACATAATTCAGATTAAGGGATGACTCGAATGTCAAATAAGGGGGCTTTGATTTTAATTATCAACTACAACAACAACAAACAACATAAAAATAACAATAATGAGACGGGTTCTTGGGATGTGATTTGATTATAGGCTAATGTAGACAAATGGGAAATTGCGACTGTTAGAATATAGTTGTAAATTAGTGAATAAGCTAGACTATAGATGGGGTAAACTTTCTCTCGAACAATCTACCCCGAATCAAGTTGATTTCTCTCGAACATCGACAAGCATACAAAATCAGACCAGCCTACGCCTTAGTCCATTCACTCTCTTGAGCTGAATGTGTGGAAAAGGGTTTAGGATTCACTCTCTCGAGCTAAACCCATGACAACCCAATACTCACACACCATTAATCAATAATCTTGGTTTTAAAACCTCTCTCTCGAGTAAGCCAAAAACATGAAGGTAAAACTGCATTTTGAACTACAATTCTTTAATTTAAACCACAATTACTGATTGAAATCACTTCTAAACATCATTTAAACTAACAATTAACAATACCCATAAACTAAATCAGCCCTTAATCACACCCCAAGAATTGGGGTTTTAGCTAGACATCATAAAAAGCTAGAAATCGTTACCAAATTGTATTTCCATCAATTGGGTAAGATTAATTTCGTCTTTACAAAGTCCAAATTGAATAATCTCCAAGACCCACTTCCAATTTCTCAAAAATGGAGAACTTCAATTCTTCAAAGCTAAGGGTAAAATGTCTCAATACTCAGAGTTCAAACTAAAAAATTAATTCTAAGATACCTAGATACTTCTAAAAAATGTTAAAAAATGTATTTATAGCCGCCAAAAATATGTTGTGAAGAGCCATTCGGTGCAGTAAGTCGGGCTCGCCGATCAACTTGGTGATCCGCCCATTGGTCAATTCCATCGCCTTTTATTCCTTGGTCTTCAACATCCTCTAGGTCTGTAACTTTAGGCAATCTAACACTGCATCAAGGAATCACTCGGCGATCCGCCGACTGCTCCTTTCTCTCGCCAACTTGATTTTCTCCTTCAGGGCTTAGCACACTGGAACTTTAGGCGGTCATTGAGGCCACTCGGCGAGTCGCCAATTGGACTTGGAGATCATCATGCTCTCTTTTCTTCCTTCTTTCAGCTCGCTTTGTTCCTTTTGCAACTTAGTGTCCATGCTTTGCTCCTTAATCCAGATACCTGGAAATCAAGGATTTTACATTAGTTATTGGCACAAAATAAGCATTTGAAGACACTAAATCTATCCAAATAAATCCTAAATGAGTCCAAATCTCGAACTCATCACAAGCCCTGAAGGAATAAGCCAAATTGGCGATGAAAAGGAGCAGTCGGCGAATCGCCGAGCAATTCTGCGAAGCAAAGTTAGATCACCCAAAGTTACTGACCTTGAGGATGCTGAATGTCAAGGCGTAAAGCCGATGGAAGAGATCAAAAGGTGGCTCACTGAGTGGTTGGGCGAGCCCGACTTACTTCACTGAAAGGCCCTTTGTGGCTTATTTTTGGCAAATATAAATAAGATTTTGAACATTTAGTTAGAAGCTTTTGATTGAATATTTACCTTGGAATAGAATTTTTGATCTTGGACAGATTCTAAAATGATTTTCTTAGTAGACTTGAAGGTTTTGAGACTCAACTTAGAGATTTCACAAGTGGGTTTCTAATTTTCTTCGAATTGTAGCATTGTAAAGCTTGAATTCCTCTTACCCAGTTGATGGCTAATTGATTCGGTAATGGTTTTTATCTTTTTATGATGTTCGGCTAAAACCCCAATTCTTGGGGTGTGATCATGTGATTATAGGTTGAATTAGTGTGTGGGTATTGTTAATTACTAGTCTAAATGCTATTTTGAAGTGGGTTTAATCATTAATTGTGGTTTAATTTATGAATTGTAGTTGCAAATGCAGTTCTATGTTAGTGTTCTTCGCTTGCTCGAGTGAGAGGTTTTAGGACTAAAATTACTGATTAATGATTTTTATGTATTGGGTTGATATGGGTCCACTTCGAGAGAGTGAATCCTAAACCCAGTCCTACCCATCTTGCTCGAGAGAGAAGATGCATTAAGGTTTTGGGTTGTTCTTAATTGCTATGGTTGTTGATGTTCGAGAGAAATCACTTGAAGTAGAATAGTTGTTCGAGAGAAAGCTATTTCAATTATAGTCTAGCCTTCCCACTGATATTTAGCGGTTTACTAGTAGTTTCAATTGCCCATATATTAAAATTCACCAATAATCGATCACATCCCGAGAATCTTTCTCCTTATTGTTATCTCATTGCTATTTGACTGATTGTAGTTGTTAATTTGAAAACCAAAAGCCCCCATTTGAAATTCGTGTCACCCTTTTATTTGATGTCTTTTCCGATACACTACAAGAAAAATGCTCTATAGTGAAGGGAAAAATGGTCCCTAAAAGTATATTTCCGGTCCCAAAAGGTCATTAGCGACTAGAAAAAACTGGTCGCCACCGATCCCAATAGGCTTTGTCGCTAAAGGCCTTTAAGGACGAGATAGAATGGCTGGTCCTTAAAGTGTTTTGGTGACTAGTTTAAATCTGGTCCTTACAAATCTATTGGGACCATCTTTCTTGTACCTGATTGAAGATTTTAGGGACTACATTGCAGGTCGTTAAATGGTTTATGGCAACCAGATTTTTGCTGGTCGTTATGCTATTTTCTTTACCTTCTCAAAGATGGTCGTTGGTTCTCACAACCAGATTATCAACTATTAGTCTCGTCTATATTCAATTTGCAACTACAAAATCTGGTAATTGATATAAAGATTTTACTTTCATATATATCGACAAACTAATTACAAAAGATGACAAGCATCAGTTACTAGAACTATATATCAATGATGTAAGATTGTCACAGTATTTTGTACATATTCCCTTAGAGAAACATCTATATAGCTATTATCTCTAAACTGCACTACAATATGACGGTTGTGAATCTGTTTCTTCCCCAAAAATTTGCCTGTAAACTTCAATGTTTCCATAACCTGTAAAAGTAATAAAAATCATTTAGAAAAGACTAAAAGAATCAACTGGAAAATAATGCTCAACATTTCTCTATTATACATGAGATTCCAGCTACAAAATAATATCAGTGTGCAACAATGATGCCTTTAAATTTGTAGAAACTCTACATGTGTAACAGCCATTACCTATTTTAGGTTCTTCCTACAAGCTGGTCATAGCATAATAGTGGTCTTCTAGTAGGTAATCTAATGAGAACTTACCTAATTTCTTTATGTTTTTGACACTTCAAGATTACAATTACCTAGTTCAACTTCTAGCTTACATCTAGCTGTAGAAATATGAGAAACTACATTACTGAATCTTTATTTATACTAAATAAAATCCTCTTCATTCTCATCGATTCTCAAAAAAAAAAAGATTGTTTTTTTATATGCTTAGTTATTTACTAATTAGCCTTAAAGCTATTTTTACCAAATCATTATAACTATGACCCTGACAATAGTAGTTCTATTTCCTCTTGATTAGTTCATATAGTTGCTCTTTTGGTGTATTTATTGTAATGTGAACATCAAAAACATTTGATGTATTTATTTTTTTATCAGGCATCTTAGAGTTAGTAGTCTCAACCATACATAAAACTTGAAGGGTAATTGTTGTTAAACTAAAATATGTTTCCAATAAGAAGAGGGAAAACTAAGATTGCATCTTACTCTAATATGCATGAAACATCTACACTGAAGAAAAATAAAATATGAACTCGAAGAAGTTATGATAGAATCAATTAAAGTACATGTAAGCATTTCATTTAAGTAACATTATTAAATTCAGATGTTAAGAGCCTCTTGGATTGACTTACCTTTTAAATACTTAGCATGTATAATTGCCCTCTCCATTTGTTCAATAACTCTTTTATCCATCCTGAAATATGTTAACGATAAATATCCATGTCATCACTATCAAATTTGTTCTGCAATAAATTAAAGAAACATTATCTCAACCAATATCATCACTTTCAAATAATTCTATTTCATAGTCCAGGAATGTCAAGGGAAAATTGTTCTACCACATAGAAAAAATGTGTATGCATTTTATTAGTTTTGGCACAAACACAAGAGGTCGATTGCAAATTTCAAAAAGTACGAGTTTATGGTGCAAACTGCATTCTATTAGGAAAAGTTTTTCTAGAGCCGCGGTTGTTATTCAAGTGACTGCTTTTGTAAATTTCAGTGTGTTTTGCTGCTAAATGCTCCTGTTAGTATTGTTTCTTCCAAGAAGAAGAAGAACAAAACCAGTGAATAAAGGTTTATACTTTCCAAAAGATGAATTTTATATTTCCTTCAAAGCTTGTAACTTCATATATCTTGAGTTTCTTAGTATTCTGTTTATTGGAATGAACACTTTTCAAAGATACATGGCATGTCATTAGTTATTGCATTATCTATCTGTGCTTACAACAAACATTTCTACATGGTTTTAAACTGAGCTATGTTGTTTAGACATCAATAATTACAGCTACACAAATTGAAGATTTTACAACCAGTAAGTTTCTAATTCACTGTAAGGAGAAGGAGACATTTTAATTGACATCAAATTATTCATTTACCTCTTATTAGTGACTAATTTCATCTCTAAATTACTAGTTCAAATGATTTTTTTAAAAATAGCAGAGACATATTTCAGGGAGTTACATTGGACTATAACAAATATTCACGACAATAATTATGACATTCTCTTCAATACTAGTCCTGAACCGAAGTGGCATGCAATAAGAGCTACAAAAGCTTCACACATCAAACTTGTCACAATAAGTTTAGATGCCTTCCTCACAAAGCTCCTCTCAAGCTCAAGTCCATCCTTAAACGTGACTTCATAGAGCTATTAACTCACAAACTAGTTTAGGAGATCACATTATTTTAATTCACAATAAATTACAGCTTCTAAAACATTAAGAGAATGCATATAATTGTTGAAAGGACTTAACAACATTAATTCTTCTTACATGGTTACTATTTATCACATGAATTACATTTATATCTCTATGAAGATGGATCAAACTCTATAACTTTATCTTACAAGCTAAATGCTTACATGAAAACTCTTAAAAGAATAAAGATTCTTGCGTAAGATGCAGAATTCAAACAAGAGTCATGAGTTTGTATTTCAAAAAATAGAAATAGAAAAAATAAAATTTCACATGGAAGTAAGATTTCTACTTGATATTCTTCAATTCAAATTTATATTTTTTCTATCAAGTTTCACATATCCTGAGAATAAATAACGAATTATAACATGTTAATGGATAAACATTTAATCACATCCAAATCAACGACTATGACATTCTGAAAAGTTGACAAAAATACCAATACATGGAATATATGTTTATTTTAAACTACAACATAGAAACGAATCTGAAAGTATAAGAGGACATAAAAGTTCTAACTTTAGCCAAAGCGAAAGATACCATTCTGAACTATGTTTAGAACCTAGTCTTGCTTTTCCTACTAAAAAGAAAAAGGTAAAAATGCAATCCGAATAATAAACAATTTGATTCCTATTTCATATTTATGGGGCTCCCTAATATAAACAAACCATAAATGTTTTCTTTTAAATTACACCAGAAAGGCAAAGTTACGTTGTACACAAGAATATTTCATTCTAAGGAATTCGACGTTCAAACTATCATGGTCTCTAATGTTAAATCGTGAATCACCATTGAATTTTAAGTAATTAGCATGATTTCATGTGAAAAATAAAACTTAACCAAACATGAAACATTAGAGACATAGTTTCAAATTCCATTCAGATACAGAAAACATTGATGAAATCTAGAAATTCTAGGAAAGGGGAAAGAAGTATACAATTTCATTTCCTAGTATGGAAATGCTAAAAAGTCACAAGAAAAAAAACTTTGTTCATAAACGTACAATAGCATTATGTGTAAACCTTACATAGGAAGATAAATTCTTGTGTAAAGATCCCAACTTTCATAATCCATTCAACAACAAGTCTTTGACGAAATTTTATTGCATACAAAGTTGAAAGAAAGATTAAATGAATTAACTTGTCAATAAAGAATATCCAAAAATAAACAAAGAAAACATTCAGTTTTACCTTCTCCTAATACACAAGCACACATGGTTCAAAATGAGGCAATTCAAGAAAAATAAATAAAGAAACATACGTTCTCCTTAAGTGTAACAATCAGAAATCCAAAATCAGAAAAAATACAGGGCTAAATTAGGATTCATATAATAGAAAAAAGAAGCAAAAACCAGTGATATCTTAATTGGGCAAATAATATATTATAACAAAATTCGAAATCAAACCCAATAATTGAATGAACGATAAGTACAATTGCACCAATGTCAATGTAAATATAAGATAATCACTCTATTGTACTGAATCTATATTCAAAAATAGTATATAGCCTCATTCCCATGACCCCAAAATAAAAAATGCCAACGAATCAAGATACAAGGCATATTTAGACCAAAATTTCTATTCAAACCAACAACTAACGAATATGATTTTTCCGAAAATATAAAAACACTTACAACCGTGATTTATTCTGTAGCTACCAAAACTTGGACTCTGTAAGTACTTGTAAATGGGTTCTTTGTGGGTCGAGCGTTGTTGAGAAGAATTCGCTACTAGAACGGCAAACCTACACAAAATCCGATTGTGGGAAGAGCCGATGAGATCATCTTGCTGAGAATTCTTCAGCCGCTAAAGGTGAGATCAAGTTCTCAAGTTTCAAATCATGAGATTGAGAATGCTCAGTATGAAGCTTAGGGTTTGAGAGATGAAATATTAGGGATCGATTTATCTGTAAGGATGAGAAGATATTTTGATAGCGTAGGGTTTTAGTAATTTGGGATTTTTAACCTTTTATCATTTATAGTGTTTTAAATTTCACCCTATATTTTTTGGAGGAAAAATATAGTGGCGCTGATCGGTCCCGCTTATTAAGAGAATTTTGGACCAGTTAATGATAATTTTATGGACTACATTTCTTCCCTTCGCTAACACAACAATTAAAATTTAGAATTAGGACCAAAAAAAATATTGTCCCTATTAGTATAGTTTTAGAGACCAGATTTTCAACTCATCCCGAAATGTTGGTCCCTATAAGGACTTTTTCTTGTAGTGATAATATCTATCCTTATAGCTAGTTAGATCACATTTGTACTTCCAAATTGAATTTGAAAACGTACCGCTCCCTGTGGGATTCGACCCCAACTCAATTGTTGGGTTCTATACTGCTTAATGATCATTTGCACCTAGAATTGGATGAGGTGTGTTTGACATGTCAATCAATAGGTCCCGAATTGGTAAATAAGGCTATGGAGAAAGTTTTTCTTATTAGAGAAAGGTTGAAAATGACTCAAAGTTGACAAAAGTCCTATGCGATGTTAGAAGAAGAGATATTGAGTTTGGTGTCAATGATTGGGTCTACTTGAAAATTTCACCCATGAAGGATGTAATGAGATTTGGGAAGAAAGGGAAGCTTAGTCCCCGATATGTGGGACTGTATCAGATTTTGAGGCGAATTGGCAAGGTTGTTTATGAACTTGAATTACCTAATGACTTGGCATCAGTGCATCTAGTTTTCCATGTCTCTTTGTTGGAGAAATGTGTTAGAGATCCGACGTCTATAGTTCCCTCAGAAGGTTTGGGAGTTAAGGAGAATCATTCATATGAGGAAGTTTCGGTTGAAATTTTAGACCGGCAAGTCAAGAAGTTGAGAAATAAAGAAGTCACTTTCGTAAAAGTTCTTTGGAGAAATCAATTAGTTGAGGGTGCTACTTGGGAGGTCGAGGCTGATATGATGTCCCGTTATCCTCATCTCTTTCCCTCTGTCCCTACCCTAACTTGATGTATTTAGCTCCTTATGGTTTACTCTTTTGGTATCATGTCTCTTTCCATGATTTCCTCATTTATGTATGTTCATGAAAAGCTTAAATTTTGAAAAACAAAGAGTTAGTTGATTGATTTATTCATGTTTATGTGCATTTTAGCACGAGTTGCATATAGACTTCATAATAAGATGTTTTGAACATGCGTTAGCTTGGAGTTGATGTTTCTTCCTCAGATATGCGCATCTATGTAATTGCATTCTTGTTGGGTTGTTAGATTAAGTTCCTACCTTCCTTATGATATCTTGAATCCCATTCAAGGACGAATATTCCCAAGGGGGAGATAATGTAGCACATATTCAAAAAGGGTAGAATTGCGGCTTCTTGTAGGATCTGGTTCCAGTTCTGACGGAGCCACCCACGGCCCGTGGACTAACACACGGTCCGTAGGACAACTCCATGGTTGGCCAGTCCAGGTTCTCAAAAATGTCAAGTTCCAATACTTTTCAACAGTTCACGAGGACGGTCCGCCGTCCAATCCACGAGTCGTAGGTAGGTCTCATAGGTGAGTCCAAGACTTAGATAAATTTTAGGGTCAAAAGTTGAGACCCACGAATGAGACCCACGACCCGTCAATGGACGCACGATTTGTAGGTGGGCCCTGTCAGTTGAGTTCCAAGGATCATGGTCTTTGAACCCATCGACGGCTAACCAGGACGGTCTGTAGGTGGAACCACGAACCGTAGGTCCCCACCGTCGATGGTGTCAGCAATTATTTTAAAGAGGGATTTGGGTTTTTTTTTATAATTATTCTAGCCTAATACTATGTCGTTTTACCCTTCACCTAAAGCCCTATATCAGTGTTTTTACCAAAATTCCTAAAAGAAGAACAAGTCTTTATATCCAAAATATTTCTCTCTCTAGAAAACTTGAAGAAGAAGAAGCCAACCTAGGGTTTCAAGTCAAGTCTCCAATTCCTCCATTGAAGGCAAGATTTTGGCATTGATGTATGATAGTCTTCATCCATGGATACTTTCCTCCATGTAGTTCCTAAATTCTGTAAATTTTTTCTTTTTGGTAACAAATGTAAATATTACCATTAACAACCAAATCAATACACCTAAAGAGCATCTAACTCTACAGCTACCTTCGAGGAAGGGATATTTGAGTTAAACCTCCAACATATCTCTAATTACACAATAAACTGCTGAAATAAAAAACCACACCTTTGGCCTTTCCTAGTGTTTCTAACCATATCTAATCTAACACTGAAACTTAGCTTTATTTGCGTGATTGTAGTTTCTATAGTGATAGTAGTCCCCCTATACAGTTTCCAATTCCTTGCCTGCCACACATGATATACTATTGAACCCTAAAGTGCTACAATTATTTCCTTGTTGAGTTGCTTCCAGTGCCTCATCCTAATTAGATTCAACACTTGTTTGACATTTCCTGATGGAATTTGCACTCCAGCGCATTGAGACATTGCTATAATGAGTCCTTTAGTCCATTCACATTCAAAGAAAAGGTGGTGTTGTGTCTCTATAGTCTAATCATCACACAAGCTGCATGTTATGTTATCTACTGGTACATTCATCCTTTGTAGTCTATCTTTTGTCAACAAACTACCATGTACATCTAACCATACTATGAATATGTGCCTTGGTTGAGAGATCTTGTTCCATGTCAGTTTCGCTGTCCTAATCTTTCTCTGCACTCCTATCAATACTCCATAACTGGCTCCCGTTGAGTACTTTCAATTTGTTGTTAGGACATAAGCTCCTTGAGAGTACCACTCCAACATATCAGACTTCAGTGCATTCAACTTTCTCCAGTTCCAACTGCTATCTTGCTTATCCTTCATATACACCCCATGTACCCATTTAACCCACAATACATCCTTTTTGACTATTATCTGCCATAAAACTTTGCCCATAGATGCCAAATTCCACAACTTGCTCCCCTTAATACTTAGTCTACCAAACTTCTTAGGCAGACACACTTTGTCCCAAGATACCAATGGTGTCTTCCTCTTGTCCTCAGTGCTACCCCATAGGTACTCTCTGCATTTCTTGTCAACTTCTTTTAATGCACTTTGGGGGTAGAATAAACACAGAACCCCAAAAGCTGTGAATAACAAATAATACTATGATAATCACCTGCAGTCTTCCGGCATAGGATAACTGTTTTGAGTAGACCTTTGTTATTCTACTCGTGATCTTCTCTATCAGTTGATGGCACTCCAGTTTGCTCCATTTCTTAGAAGATAATGGCAGCCCGAGGTATCTAATAGGAAAAGAGCCCTGCGAAAATCATGTTCTTGACAACAATTGTCTTTTGGTGATATCATCCACCCCTACCATAAATATGTTTGACTTCTCCATATTTGCAACTAAACCAGTGACACTACTGAAATGTTGCAAGGCCTCAATTATTCTGCTTACTGATTGAACACTCCCTTTGCAAAAGATCATCAAATCATTTGCAAATATTAAATGTGTCAACTTGACTTTCTTACACATTAGATGAAACTGGAAATTAGGTAGCTCACTCATACACTTCAATGTCCTGAAAAGTACTCCATAACAAGAACAAACAATAAAGGTGACATAGGATCCCTCTGCCTTAGTCCTCGTTTACCAGCAAAAATATCATTTCCTTCTCCATTTACCTTAACTGTAAACATAGGGGATGTGATACATGTCATGACAAGTTCTGTAAATCTACTTGGGAACCCATATCCCTGCAAAGCTTCCTTTACAAATTCCTAGTTGACCATATCGTATGCCTTCCTCAGATCAATTTTCATCACGCATCTAGGAGATGTCTTCCTCTAATAGGGTCTTAATAGGCCATGACATATTAAGACATTGTGCAACATCGGTCTCCCCTGAACAAATACAGATTGGTTATCAACCACAATATGTTTTATTGCCTCCTTAAGTCTATTGCAAATCATTTTTGTAATGCACTTATACAACATATTACAAAAAAAAAATAGGTCTGAACTGGCTGGTGAATTCTGGTACAACAACTTTAGGAATCAAGGCAATATTTGTAGCATTGATTTGTCTCAACAACTTGCCATTCTAAAAGAACTCTAGGATAGCTTATGTGATATCTTTCCCCACAACCTTCCAAGCTGATCTGAAAAACCCACTCTCATAGCCATCAGGACCTGGGCTTTTGTTGCAGTCTATCTTGAACATTGTTTCCTTGACATCCCTCTCCGTGAACCCTATTGCAATTCTTGTTGTTGCTTTATAGAAAGGATAGGACCATTGCTAAAGAAAACTGAGTAAGTTTCCTCCTTCGTAGCATCTTTCTTCCCCAAAAGCTCCTCATAAAATCTCACAAATATGATAGCAATCGCCTCTTGATCATACTGCCATTCTCCTTGGTCATTTCTGACTTGATTTATTGCCTGCTGGAGTCTTCGATGTTTTATCACCGCAAAGAAGTATCTCGTGTAGCCATCTCCCAGCTTCAACCATGTGGCCTTACTTTGTTGTTGGAGAAAGCTCTTAGCCATATAGGAAGTGTACCTGTACTTGTCATATTTGGCCTTCTTTTCTTCCTGCAAAGACTTATTCCGAGGATCAGTTTGAAGTTTCAGATGTACTTCTAGAAATGCCTCCCTATCTTCACTTGCTACAGGAACAATGTTCCTGAAATATTGTGTATTCAATTTCTTCAGACATGGTTTCAATAATTTTAATCTCTTCACCACTTTCCACTTTTACGACCATCAACCCGTGTGGCCTAAACTGATTTGATTCTATCATTGAACTGCGGATGTTGTGCCCAAACAATATAATACTGGAATGCTCTCCTTGTTCTGGTAACTTGATTCTGTAAGTACACCTTTGCAGGGCAGTGGTCACTTATACCTTCGGGTAGATAAGATGCTTCACATGAAGACATAGTGTTTAACCATATATAATTGACGAACATCCAATCTATCTTAGATTGAATTCTATTCCCTGTACCCCTATCATTCCATGTGTATTTCTGCCCTTGATGGGGGTAATTCTATCAAGCCACTTACATCAATACAATCTTGAAAATCTGATACTTCCGGTCAAGAGATAGGGTTTCCTCCAATTCTATCTTCAGCGTGTAACACTGAATTAAAATCACCCAGTAATAGCCATGGCTCTTGACAATTTGAACTTTGGGTTTTTATTTCCTTCCACAGTTTTCTTCTATCCTCTCTATTCACCACTTTTTCCATATTTTGGATTTTTACCTTCGTTTCAACTAGCCCTACCAATCCCACATTTTCCTTATTGCAGAGGAATACCACTTCCTTCTACTTATTCAGGGCATTAAACCCTCTCACATTCCAGCATATCATACTAACCATTCCCTTCTAGGAAAATGGTTCTGCCACCCACTGTTTGCCCAGTCCTTGGAGTTGGGCTATTCAACTCATTGGATTTGTTCAACATTTGGAATGAGTTATTACTAACGACTTGTACTTGATGTGGACCTTGGCTCCTTTCGATTTTGAATGGTGTTATCCAACCCACCGAAGATGGTTCCTCGTGTTCTACCTGATGTTGCCCAACTTGCACTTTTGTCCTCTCACCAATTCTTAACTCAACATGTTTTGCCTCTTGTCCTTCACTACTATGGTAAGCTTGTGTTGGTGGCTGTCCATGCTCCTCATATTCCTTGGTAACCCCCTTCTTCTTTGTAGGATTCTTCCTTCTACATTCATCAGTAGTGTGCCCATACTTATCACAAAACTTATTGTGGGTTGGTTTCCAATCATACACGACTTGTTGTTCTATCACATGTCCTTTCACATTCTTGAAATGCACTTTTTCTGGATAGATTAGCCCCCAACTCTACCTCAACTAGGATTCTAGCAAAATTAAGACCCAGCTTTTTTTCAGTGTTTTGATCAGCCATTAATGGTTTCCTATAAAACTCCCGATCTTGCTTATGGACTCCAATATTTGAAGTCCAATCTTGGGAGTTTTATCTAAATCGAAACAGAATTCAGTTCCTCCTTTGTGAATTCCATATCCATTGACCATGCCTTGATAATAAATGACTTATTGTCAAAATGGTAAATTCCTCCTTTTAGCACTTCCTCTTTCCCCTCAACTGAATCAAACCTTACTATTATAACTCCATTTTTCAGCATTGCCACCTTGTTCAACCCATACTTTGCCCAAATTCTTTGGATGTATCCATTGATTACAGTGAATGGAGGGTGTGCACCCAGAACATAACATACCACCGCATTATTCCAATAGTTAACTTCAGACTCAATATCCTCTAAATCAATGCCGATTATTGACCCTTCACCATGTTTCTCTAGAACAACATAATCTAGCTTGAATCCAACTTTGGCTAGTTTAGAAATGTCAAATGTATCCCACACTGTTCTCGCCTTTGGTTTCTGCACCATTACCTCTTCCACTTCATCTACCCATGCTACCGATCCACTTCCAGATGGAGACCCCAGATTCAAAGGTTGTGGTCGAGTGATTTCTACCCAATGTTTTTGTGCAATTACTCTATTTTCCTTCTCCACATACTTAGCCTTTTGTTCCACTAGCTGGTGCTCTTTATCTACCTTCGCCTTACTATTTACTGTTTCTCTAGATTCAGATCTCATTTCGATTTCTTCTTGGAGTTCAAGCTGTTGTACCTTTTTCCCTTGTTATGGATTTCCTTTTGTTGTTGCTTCTTGTACCATTAGAGCCTTTTGCGATGGAGCACGAGTTCTCTTTCCCATGGCCAGCGCACTTTAGTAACCTATGTCGAGAGAGAAGGTCCCATCGAGAAAGCGAATTATATAAATTCTCCAATTTATAAAGTTAGAAATTTCCAATTGAGTTAGGGTTTTCTTTTATGTCATGTGTTCTTTTCAATGTTGTTTTATTTGATTGTTTTATGATCAATAATGTACGAATTGAGAATTACCCATGTTTTTAAGATGAATCCCCATGAACTCATGTTTAACCCATGTTTTCTAGATTTTGATGATTGAAAGTGGGTTTTGAACTATGAAAGAGGAATTATGGAAATATGCATGTTTCTTATGAAATTGTTGAAATATGATGTAAGTTTCTTTGAGAGTAAAACATATATTATGTTGTTGTTAATTGTTGTGAAAGGATTTCTCACATAATTACTCCATGCATAAATGTGAAAGGTTTTCTCACATAAAAGATTCTAAGGTTGAAAGGTCTTCTCACCTAAAATGAATCAAAGTTAATGAGTTATTCTAAGAATATGGCATGCAACGATTACCCATTTCCTCTAATAAAAGACAGAAGGCGATTACCCATGTCATACGATATAAAAACAAGAGGTAATTACCCAAGTTCTTTAAAGAAAAGATGAAAAAGACTAACGAATGTCCCGTGAGAGTTATGCTTAGCATCGAGTGGACAAGTGGTGATTACCCATGTCCCATAAACTAGGTGCTACCATAGGTTGTCTATATAGACATTAGCTAGTGGATCCACAATAGCTAGAAGTTCATGGTCTTACCTTGGGTAGACACCGAATTCCATGTAAATAGCTCACATGGTCTTACATGTCAGTTAAAGGTAATTCTCCCACATTAATGAACCAAGGTTACTTCAAGAAGTATCTCACTGTGATTTAAGATGATGTCTACCTGCATTGGCCATGTTTTGGTGACTTGTATTTTCCAACTCTTTTATATCATGTTTTAGCTTGGTCATTGCATATTACGAAAAAGCCCCTTTATCATTATTTTTACACTTCATGCATCGCTATCATACTTGGTACATATTTTTACTAACGCGTACTCTTGCCTACATTTCTTATCTAAATGTAGGGTCCGATGCTCCAGGCTCACACTTTCGTGGCTAGGATCTATTAGTAGAAGATTGAAGATTGGTAAGTCCTCATGTTCTGAGGACTGAGCCTTACTTCATTATGTCTTATCATTTCAGTTTTAGACTTGATGTACGGGTTACGTTGTGATTACTTCTTATGTACTAGATGACTTTGAGATGATCTTTAGACTTCCGCTTCACTTAATAAAACCCTGTGTTTTGAAATGATCTTTTAAATCTCCTGATTTCTATTATCTTGTTTATGTATGCTATGTGTCTTGTATGGGGGTCTCTCGGGGTCCTATACGCCATGTTACACCTAGGGTCTACCTTGGGCCGTGACAAAATTGCTTCCTATAAATATTCATTTATATCCATTATATTAGACATGATTCTGATGAATGAAAATCAAGAGTACCCCTAAAATTGAGAGTTCTGAATTTTGGAGAAATATTCTTCTCCTTTCACCTATCTAGAATCTCATATATTTGTTGGAGTTCTATTCGTGGTGGAAGCTCGTTATCGCTCTGACTCATCGTTTTCTCAGCTCATTTCCTTGAGCAAGGTAATTCTCTTTTCTTGTTTGCCGTTTTTTAAATTATTTAAATTTATTTAGCTTGATGATTAGATTTTCTTTAATTTAGTGTGCAGATATAAATATTTAATTTCAGCAGTTTATTTACTATATTCAATTTCACTTGCTTGCTTGTATTGTTAGAAGTAGAATTAATTTTATTCTGAGTCATTAGTTTAGCTTGTCTTCAACTTCTTTGAGCTTCAATTTGTGTACCATTTTTCTCCCTCTTATAATTCTCATTCACAGCTATTAGTATTCTGTTTAAATTACAACATTCGAATGGTATTACCTAGTAATTTTAAAGAATAAAATTTTATTCTATTTGATCATGGCATGTATATCATAAGTTCTATTTATATGATAAGTTTATTCGAGTTGGTGAGTTTTCTTTACCGTTAAATTGTCTATTTTAAATTTAGTGACATAACTTTCTTTTTTTCCTACATAAGCTTGTCAATTATATTTAGTATTCTCTTGTTTAAATTTTTAAAAGTTATTTTTTTCAATTAGTTTGACTATTTTAGTTGATGTGTTGAGTTTGATTTTGTCATTTGAATTTTATATTAAGTGATACTTATAGTTCAAGTGATGCCTGCAATGTAAAAATTGAGTTTAATTTAGTTTATGATGAGATATATTTGTTCACATAAATGATGAAGCTAGTTGTCTTTGCACTTTTTCTTTCTTTCTTTCTTGTGACAAGTTGATATGCTTCAGATTTATGTAAATAATGACTTCGTAAATTTCCTCATCCCTATTCCTTCTCCTTGAAGATATCATCTCGTATGGTTAGAAATTTAGGATAATCAAGATGTGACATGAATCAATATCCATCTCTAGAAAATATATTTGTTTGCTTTTATAAGCTATCAAAAATATGCATTTTTGGATAGGTCTACTACATTCACTAATTTGTTCTCTTAGCTTGATTGATTAGTTTATAACGTCATCTCTAGTTAAGCCACAGAAATAAGTGTTCATTTGTAAGAACGTCTTGTTTTAATAATGTCTAATGGTTTAATTAAATCATATCTTTTTCTATGAGTTATTTTTATCCATATCAAGAAAATGATAAATTCTCATTGTCACTTATTGTTGTTGGTGGATTGTTTATAATGATTTTGAGTGTCACATGTCTTTTACTCATACTAATTCTCTACTTTTTCTTTTTCATGTACGAGTCCCATTTGGACTCTCATAAGTCGATACTCTTATTTTTTGAGCCACTTCATCTGGAAATGAGAGGAAGAGGAAGTTGTTATATAGGTGTAAAATATGTTGTAAAATAGGTTATGTACAATCAGTATGCGTTCCATATACAAAGAAAGTAGGTGACGATATACAATGATATATAATAATGATATACACTAATATACACGCCGTTGACTTTCTTAGCCCTTGGGTTACTAGTCCACTTGAATATAATGTCCACTCTTCGTTAACTAGCATAGCGAGAAGCCAAAATTTTGAAATTATCTCATTTTCTTAAGATGATCCAATACCCAAGGTGTAATAGGTTAACTAGAAAGACTATCTTGAGTAAAAAATCACCCTACCTAAACGTATGATCATACTTACGTATTTAAATTTGAAGGACATATACGTTGTTCATCGAACCATTGTCCTTCGGGATTGTAAATTTATTTTTATAATTTATTCTAATTGAAGAAGGACCTTTACAAGATACTATTTTATCCAAAAGATGTTGGTATTCGAGATGATAAGAAGTTCAAGAAGGAAAGACCTTCCATGAAAGCTTAGTTTAGAATTGTACCCCTGCGTAAGATTGATTATTTATATCTCATTTTTCCTATTATGTATTCTCATTCAATTTATTCTTAAAGATTGTATAAATATGTTTTTAGGGTAATGAGACATTTTGAAATGACTTAATACATTCTTTAAATCGCTAGGTTTACCCTTGACATAAAAGGTTCACATATTTCTATAAGACACACAATAACTGTTTGTGTGCTTTATGATATAACTATTTTGTGTGAATATGTTGCTTCATTTGGAGACATGCTAGTAATATTTTTAAAACACATTTCTAGAGCTTCATAAACACAATCACTATTAAGGTCGGTCCAAATACTCCTCGAGTCTTGAGTTTTCCAACAAGATTTGAAATTCACTATAGAATCTTTGATCTTATTCTCTTATCTCATGAAAGGTCGATTGTCGACCTGACATTTCAAGGTGGATAGAAATTTGAAAGCATATATATATATACGAGATAGGAAGTACAACGATTGAAGCGTTATAAGAACTGCTCAACTTAAGCCAACCTTTCTGACACACACTAATCTAAAAAAATAGATAAATTTTTGTCCGTTTAGTCTTTTTTCATCCACAGATCGAACAAAGCAAAACTTACGTGTTCAGTTCTTTGTGTGATAAATTTGCATTATCCATTATGAACACAAACTAACATTCTTTCCTTTTGAGTTATTCTTCTTTTTTAGAGAGAGACTAATTTGTGTAAAATATCAAACTTGCATACTTATAAAAGATTGAAGAAAAGACACTCTCAAATTTTCATCGGTAAAAGACCTGAACAACCTTATCATTGTTTACTTGGACCATCAAAGACTTATCTCAATAAAGACTACTAGTTTGATTAACCTAGTCATTCTTCATTGTGCTTGTCACAACCATATGAACTACGTTTGACCTAATTTCTCTAGTGAAATACATAGGTGCCTTACAGACTCGATCATATTCCTCGTAAGTTTTACATCTTTCCTTACGATGAAAATTGGACATTTTTTTTGAGCAAATCTCAAAAATTTCGACAAAAGATGATATTTGTTACAAGATTGAATACATGAGTTTATTATAGATGAAGCGGTAGACAAAATTTTTGAGAAGATCTGAAAATGTTCATACTAAGTAGTGTCACAAGTTGCGAGAATATTTAAGAGTTCTTCTATATTCTAGAATATCCTCAAAAATTATGTCACCCCCCGAGCCTACACCCTGGACATGGCCAGCACTCGAGAACCATTTCTAATCCCCAAGCAAACCCTTGGCATGACTGACTACTTAGCGGAAGACTACCCAAGAGATAAAAGGCTTAAACACAATTTATCTCAACATAACTCCATTGGATGTCTGAAGATACTCATTTGCAATAATCATAATAGTTTACAAAACATCTTTAATATAAAAAGGGGAAATACTGAGAGACTCCTCAACTCTAACTATCTATGAAGCCTCTAATACTAGGATATATGTCGGGACAAGACCCACGAAAACTCAACAATAACAGAAAATAAATGTGAAATCCTCCAAAAAGCAAGAAGGTTCACTATAGCTATCTGAAGCGCAAAGTGATCTCAACCAAAACCGTGTTGATGATCCTAAACACATGTATCTACATCATAAAAGATGCAGGTCGAATGACATCAGTACATTTGAATGTACGAGTATGTAATATAGCCGAGGCGAAATAACGGAAAGAAGGGACTACTATAAGTATAACATAAACTCAACTGATTATAAAGAATTAAAAGAATGAAATCATTTAACTTTACAAAATACTTTCTCATTCTTTAAACATTAACATAATAAGTGATATATAAAATTACACTTTAACTCTATTAGGAGATTCTCTAACCGACAACCATCACTATGAGCTAAGTGATGATACAACGTCTTGTCCACGCTGCCAGAACTGTCCTATATCATGCCGGGATATAGAACACCTCAACTAAGTGGATCTACTAAGCTCTGTCTGAAGGCAAGGCACTAAGGATTCATCTAAAAGTATGATCATGTACCCATGTTGGCAAGACATGGTTTATGGGGGATGTGAGTTGTCTGAACTCTCCCTATATCGGTGCTCAAACTACTCCCAATAATATATATACTCTTTCTCAAATGTATAAAAACATTACTCTTTCTCTGATTTGAGATAATTGCTCAAACTATCCTCTTAAAAGAGTTAACTGCTGTTAACTGTCTCTGAAACTCATTGTTTATTTAGAAAACAAGGTTTCTCTTTGCTCAATATAAAAATACATTCTGGGTTGAGATAATTATTGAAAAAGGGCCTCTTTAATAGGTAACTGCTCTGTACTTAATCTTTCTAAAAACTCTTTTAACTTTTCTAAAATAAAGTCTACTTGTTTTCTTCATGTAAAAACGAAACATTTGGGAAATACTTAGTTCCCTTATACTCTTTCTCAAACTGCTCTTTACTTCTTCAAAACTCAATTCAAAAAATGATGGTTTGCCTAAAGGATTCTCAATAAGAATTTGCTGAATTCTCAAAATAGGGTTCATGCTGAAAAATAGTCATGCACAATATACTCAATAATCAGAATTCACATTGTATGACAATTAAATGATTAGGAATAGGAATTACATAATCAACAACTCAAGAATTCAGATTTCAATATCAACTCATCTCAAGAATACTGAAATCTAAGAATAGAACCCTAGATTACTCTTTTACTGATTTGAAAGTATATGTAGGGTGTGAGGACGAACTAGTCCAACACTATGATAGCCTTACATACATGGAAGAACGCAGTTCTTTGGCGAAATCGAAGAAACTTGAAGAACGCTTGAACCCTATATTTTCTCCTCTTGGAACCTTGCTCTAATGTCTTGAAGTGTTAATGAATGTAAAATAATTGTTTAACACTTTCTAAGCCCTTAATTTTGTGTGCAACGACGTAGTTTAGGCTTAGAATAGGGGCTAAAACAATGTAGTTTAAGTACCAAACGCATCGGGGAAAGACCAAAACAACCCCAGCTTAAAAAACTGAAAAGATGCCAAAATGGGCAGTTTCATGGGCCGTTTAATGCTTCACGGCCTGTCTGGTGGGTCGTCAAGTTGCACCTGCCCGACAGGGCTTCACTAAAATGGTATAACTATTTACTCCGAACTTGAAATAAGGCAAACTTGGTGGCGTTGGAAAGAGGACTCAACTACATTTAATTTGATAAGTCATGGGCCACCTAATTCATTTTGTTATGAGAGATATGATTGTTTGAAGTTGACCCAAAACTCAAAATCTGATGGGTGACTTGTACGAACCACTAACAGACCGTACAAGTCACCATGGGCCGTTTAGTGGCTCGTGTAGGTGACTTTCATCTTGGCTGCCTTGGGAAGTCCTTCACAATGCCCAAGACAGGTCGTGGTCCCCTAAACAGGCCGTCTAAGGTCTCGTGAAGGGTCCAAGGTTCATTTTGGGTTCGTGGACTTGGCTAGGCTAGGATTAGTCTTTATAAGGCTTTTAAAAATACTAGATAGGTATAGGCTATCTCTGAATACAATATAAAGACTTAGCCTAACAAAATAGATGGAAATTGGTAACTCCTAATCCCAGGAGCTCACCCTAGTCTATGAGACCCCAAGCTACTCCGCATGACTCTAAATCAACGATGATAACTCAAACTAGGATTTGAAGGGAGTAGAGTGTAGTATGAGTACCAAAGACGGTACTCAGTAGGCATCAGTCGATTGAGATCAAAAGATAACACAAGCATAAACAACAAGTAATAAGGAAAGCATAACACAAGTAACTAAACATGAGATACTAAAGTAGATAGGTAATAAAGAATAGAAATAGGATTGAAGGGGTAAGAAGTCGAGTAAAGAACGTACCTAGAATGCAAGACAACAACCTATTCGCAAGCAACTAAGATATCAAGTCAACTACCTAGGGTTAGGAGGACCCACAACCACAGTTCTAAAGTCAAAGCCTAATAACCTAGCAAGAAAACAATAACATAGAACATAATGTGGTCAAATAATAACCTAACCGGACCCTATAGGTCTGGAAGGCACAAACAACAAACATAACCCAACCTGCCCCCATACACCGCTGGGTGTAATCAACAAACAAATATATTGGTGATAGGCGATGCATATGAATGCATGGTGAGTAGAAGGACCATCAGTGACTATCCAAAAACTCTAACCTCAAGTACCCAATAATGGGGCCGCCTAGCCAACCAAGAAACTCCCAGGGGCATCAGCCACCCAGCTAGAAAGAGTAAACCCGGGGGCATTAATAGAACCAAAGAGGGGCCGCCCAGCCAGCCAATACACTCACAGGGGCATCATCCATCCAGCTTGCAAGAGTAAACCTAGGGGCATCAAATCATAGCCAAAAACATGTAATAAAGGGCATCTGGTTAGTCAAGTAAAAAATGAGCATATCCTAGATGCCTCTAATATCTATAGTAGAAAAGGAGCACTCCCCTTATGCCTCGTAATCTCATAAATCAGTAAGTGAAGTGATCTAGGTGGTACCAGTCTTGTTTAAACTAGTTTAGAATAAAAGTCGAGTAAAACAATATCTCATCATAAACAATAAATATGCCAATGCATGAGCTGAGATCATTCCACAAAGTCTGTGAGAATGAACAAACAATATAATGCATGCCACTACCAACATTCAAACAAGGCACTCAAAGTCAAATAAATATATAACCATCCAAACCTCGCTACCAAAGTGGAGAGTACTAACCTAGGATCCAAGTAGTCCTCGCACACGGCCTTGGGCCCAATAATATAATCAAGGTCAATAAGAGTATAACTGAACTACTGCTAAACAACAACTGAACGGATCAAAGAAGAGCTTTCAAATCAATAAAGGGGGAACCAACTCAAAGGACGATGCCCTACCCAAATCATACCGCTCTAGTCCATGACTAAGCATAGCTCTCATGGCTACGACGAGCCACCAAGTTCACAAGCACTAATACATGGAGAATAACTCAATACAATCCCTACAGGGCAAATCATAACTACAGGGGCAATAAAACACAATAAACCCAAGACTCCTACTGTAACACCTTTATAATTTGAAAGCCAAGTTGAAAAGGAAAGATCTCATTTTGGCTATTGGTTGTTTCCTACGAGTCCAATCTATAACTTGTAGAAATTTTTATGGGTCATAGGTGGTGCTCGTAGGAATAACATTGAGATTTGGGAATTTCAAGTTTCTGAAGTTTTACTTACGAGTAAGCAAAATGAGCCGTAAGGAGTTTGACGGGTCATAGGATGGTTTCGTAGAAGGGATTCATACATGGTAAAATTTTGGACTTGAAATAATGTTCTATGGATGGAGCCTACAGACCATAGGAATTCAGACGGACCGTAGAATGGTCTCGTGGCAAGTAAGGTGAAATTTGAGTTTCTCAAGTTGGATCTACGGTTGATCAGTAAGGATTGTAGAAAGTCACAACCATAAGAACCATACGACAATTGTTTTTAGGGTATTCAGGTCTATTCCTATGCATTTAATACCTATACTACGTCGTTTTACCCCTAATTCTAAGTCCTATAACTACCCTTCTACTATAAACATTTCCCAAACTCTTTGATTCACTCAAAACCCCAAATCCTCTCCAAAGTTCTCTTAAAAATTTCTCCTCTCAAGATCAAGGAAGAAGAAGACTAGGGTTTCTTCATCAAGTCTCCTTTCCCCCATTGCTTTTGGACTTTGAATAAAATGGTATGTAGGGTTTCATCAATGGGTTCCATTCACCCATTGAGCCCCAAGGTTTTTCAATTCTCCAAGTTCAATTTCATCAAATTTGATTAGGTTTTTATTAAATTCTTCATAGGTTCAATTTGTGTTGATTAAATTGTTTGGTTTTGATCTTATAATGATTATTTTGACTCAATTTACACACTTTCCCATTGATTTTACATGAACCCATGCAAATTCCATGATTTTGACTTTGAATTCTTAAAGTCATGAACTAATGGAAAAAAACTAGGAATCTATGAAAGATGATTTATGAAGGTTTATTCATGATTCATAAAATTATGTTTTATGATCTAGGTTTCTTATGATGAGCATCAATGAAATTGTGAAAACATTTTCTCACATATAAGAGATCATGATTTAAGGTTTAAGGATCTATTCTATAATGATTTAAGCTTGAATTAGTATCTTAATTGTGTCTTTTCATGTATAATGATATGATTATGTTTATGACTAATTCCATTGGGATTTTTACTTAGCACCAAAAAAATATTGAGATGGAAGCTCTCCCATTAGTAGAGGTCAAGTCTCGAGTAGCAATCTCCTTGTCCCTAACTACGTGCCCCTTAGGATTGTCTTAAGTGACATAGCTAGTGGATCCACCTAATATAGAAGTTTAAGGTCTTTGCCTTGGCAAGCAAGGACATCTCTTTTTGGCGTGGGAGCAAGATACCAGATTCCACGTTCTTGCTCATGTGGTCTATGTTCTTAAAGGTCTTATGAAGTTTTACTCATGATTTTAATATGCATTAACCATGCCCATGACCTGTGATTCTTCTTTAAATGATTTTACTATATTTAGCTTGGTCATGCATACCATGTTTTCGATTATGTCTCCTTATTGACCATGCTTCATGTTTTATGTATATCCCTTATACATAGTACATTCCATGTACTAATGCATACTTGTGCCTACATTGTTTCACTAAAGTAGGGTGTGATGCTTCTGATGTTTGCGTAATCAAGACACAACTTCCAATTCAAGTGTCTATAATCGTACAATAGTAAAGTAACCCAACCAAGGGTTGGGGTCGAGTCCCAAGGGAGTGTTTTGAGAATTAATAGAAAAATAAAATTAAGTTCTAATTAGTCATAGCTATAAACATTATCGAATATAAACATACTAAATCTAAAGGGGTGATGCAAGCGTCAATTATCAATGGGGGGTTTTGTATTAATTAACAACTAAAAACAACAAAAATATACGAAAACGAGATAAAGAGACAGGATTCTTGGGATGTGATAGGAATATGGGATAGACTAAATCATAGGGTACATGCTTTTGATAGTAAATTGTTAAGTATTTTTGACTAGGCTAGACTATAGTGGGGGTACATTCTCTCTCGAGAACTTACCCCAAATCAACTCGGTTTCTCTCGAACACCGAGTTGCCGCATTAAGCACAACCTCCGCCATAGCCCATTCACTCTCTCGAGCTGAATGTGTGGGAGAAGGACTAGGATTCACTCTCTCGAGTTGAACCCATGTCTACCCAATACCACCGGCTATCAATTTAGTAGTCTTAGTTTTACGACCTCTCTCGAGCAAGCCAAAAACACTAAGATGAAATCGTATTTGCAATTACAATTCCATTAAGTTCATACACAACTACTAAACGAAATCACATCTAAGCAACAAATAAACCATCAACAAGAAAGACCCAACATATAATCTAACCCATATTCACAAAATCACACCCCAAGAATTGGGATTTTAACTAGACATGTAAAAGAGATAAAAATTTATACCAATATCAGTTTCCATCAACTGGGTATGAAGAATTAAGTCTTAAAAAACGTCAAGAGTGAAGAATCTTCAAGACCCAAGTCCAATTTCTTGGAGTTGAAACCCTTTGAATCTTGAAGGTCTTAGAACAAAGTCTCCAAAACCCTCTAAAACTTAGACTCTCTCAAAAACTGCAAAAAGTTCTAATAATAATAGTGATAATTATTTGATACTAAGTTCAAAATTTAAACACGTATTTATAGTGTTTGAAAATTTATGCTGCAGCGGATCACTCGGCGATCCGCCTTTTGGTCGATTTCATTGCCTTCTTGTTTTAACCTTCAGCATCTTCGTGATTTGAGTCGTTGGGCGATATAGTACTAATTTGCGGAACTACTTGGCAACATGCCAACTGCTCCATTTCATCGCCAACTTGATCTTTTCCTTCAGGGCTTAGCACACTGGAACAAAAGGCGATCTCCAGGCCAATCGACGACTTGCCAACTGGACTCGGCGATCTTCAGGCCTTCATTTTTTCGTTCTTTTCAGCCGCCTTGTTCCTTCTTACCAAGTAGTGTCCATACTTTGCCTCAAACTTCAAATAACTGAAACTTAAGGGTCTTCATCAGATATTGAGACAAAATATGAATTTGAGGACACTAATTCTATCAAAATATAGCCTTAAATGAGTCCAATTTGTGGACTCATCAACACCCCCCAACTTAAAATTTTGCTTGTCCTCAAGTAAAACTCAACTTCAGCAGTTCAAAAATGATGTCTTAAACAGTGCTACACAAGACTCAATCATGAATGCGCGCGCACACAAGATTCAATTTACCCATGCGAAGATCAAATGTGCACTCAAAGTTTCAAGTTGTGACACACCATTATCAAAGAATCTCAAGCTCACAGTACTTGCTTCAAATGCAAGTTCAAGCTCAACTAAAGTGTTCAAATGCCTTCACACGAAGAATGATTCTATATTCACACAATGGTTTAATCATTTAAAGTTCCGGAATCAAATGCAACGCTCACTCTCACAAAGAAAAACACAATGCATGCTTTCATCCATAGGTTTGTCCGTATTTTCCAATCAACAATTGTTTTAGCTCACCCAAGATCAGAAAGGTCTTTTCAAGGCTTGTAATGGGGCTGAGTGCAAAGGTATGGTCATTAGGCTCAGTGACTTTTATCCTCATTATGTGGTACTCACGACACTTCATTTCCTCTTCCTTATCATTTTCTTTAATACTAATAAGTCATTCAATTATTCACTCTCCATGGATTGTTTGGAACCCCATTTATTTTGACATTTCTAATAACTTTATTTCACAACTTTTTGTTTTTCTTTTCTCTTGTATTTTTTTTTATATGGAGGGGTTCCATTTTTTTCTCAACACCATGGGTTAAAAGGGACTTTTCTTGCACTTCTTGACTTGCCTTATCTTTTCACCACACCCCCAACTTAGGCTTTTGGCCTAAGTTGGCTATTCAATCAACCACAAATCACAGGGATTATGGGTAGTGGATTTAATACAGGTCATGTTTTCATCAAGTTTCTTCCAAAGAAAGGTAAAGCTCAAGGGGTTTTTAGAAGAGGTTCACACACTCACAGGGTAGGCCACGAAAGAGGTATATGTCAAATTGGCTCACACTCTTCGAAGTTGCCTAAGATCATATCAAGAGATAACATCATTTAGTTGACCGGACCAACGGGGCAAATTTTAGGTTCCATCATGCATAGTTCACAGGTAAGCTGATGCTTGTATAATCAAGACACAACTTCCAATTCAAGTGTCTACGATCGTACAATAGTAATATAACCCAACCAAATGGGTTGAGGTCGAGTCCCAAGGGAGCGTTCTTGAAAATTAATGGTTAAGTGCAAAAAATGCTAAATTTAACCGTAGCGAAAAACATTATCAAGTATAAAAATACTAAATCTAAAAGGGATGACAACAACAACAACAACAACCCAGTGAAATCCCACTAGATGGGGTCTGGGGAGGGTAAATAGTACGCAGACCTTGCCACTACCTCGTGGAGGTAGAGAGGCTGTTTCCAAGAGACCCTCAGCTCAAGAACATCAAATCTAAGTGACAGGAGAGGTATATGCAAACATAACAGCCAATACAAAAGATAGCGTATAATCAACAAATGAGAC